>JAFVLL020029069.1:0-45800 GCA_021397915.2 Tor tambroides | reverse complement strand
CTAATTTGCATCACAATCGGCCGATGCCGATTAATTAAAAAATGCCAAAAATCGGCCGATTAATCGGCCGGCCGATCAATCGGTCGACCTCTAGCGTAGGCATAACAACGCAACAGCATTGCCATAGAAACCAACGCACATTCCGTAAAACGAAAAAACGCTTATGGACACACAAAACGGATATGAACAGTTGCGATACACTGTGTGGACAGATTCAAATCAGATTCCATCCGGATGTGCACAAAATCGGATATGGGCTGACAGTCTTAACGAGGCTATAAAGTGCTACCATTTGTGCAGTTTGCGCATGTCAGAAAGGAAAAAAATCCGCACATCAACCCGATCACTTTATTTAACGTTCATGTAAACAGACTACATTCAGATTCATCAATCCGAATGAATTCAGTCCGATTGAAACAAAATTGTGCATGTAAACATAGCCATTGCAACATAAATATGTTCACGGATATTTCAACACAAATCTTCCGCAAACGTGATTCCAACCACATAATTGCATATTGCTCAAAACCACATTTCCGAACTATTTTATGGTCTAGCACAAAGCTAACAGCTTCTGACCCTCTCGACAGGCCGATATGCCCAAAGAAGACGTCAGCGTGGTGGAAGTGGATGTGTTCGACGGCAAGTCCCTGTGCGAGGAAGACAAAGGCGTGCTGCCGCTGAAGAAGGACAAGTATCTGTCGGAGGAGCACAGCAGCGGCATCGGAGGCTCGTCCTGCATGTCTTCGCCCCGGCACAGCGTGTCGGACAGCGACGAGGGCGACTCGGGCCAGACCACGGCCAGCACCGTGCAGTACTCCTCAGTGCTGGCCAGCGGCTACAAGGGCCAGACTCCCAGCCACCAGCCTCCGGTGTTCGCTCGCTCCGAGTCCACTCAGCCGCTTCTGGACTGTGAGGAGCATCCGGACCACCTCAACGAGAGTGGAGGACACTCCAAGAACTCGTACTTCAGACGAGGCCGAGAGCTTGAGCCGGGCGTCCTCACTCAGGAATGCGATGGAGGCTCTCTTACTTTCTGTCCGGTGCAGGAGGAGGAGACTTCTCCCGTCGTAGAGGATCCGCCCGCCTCCACCTTATGCTACATGCCGCAGCAGAGCGGCTATCGACCTCAGCAATAGATGCTGGCGCTTTGGAGATATCCCTCAGCTACTTTATCAAAATGTGTCACAAACTTTTCATTTGAGATTTTAACAGGACTGCAAGCTTACGCCAGACATGTATGGTAACACTAGACTGCTCTCTTTAAAAAAATCAGTGAAGCTGTCTACACTTCGAGATGTCACACTGCTATGTGCCTTCAGAGGAAGATCGGCAGCTACTTCAGCCACTTCCTTCTGTCTGACTGTTGTTTTGAACCACATGCATGTTTAGTTGTAGCATTGTGTAAAAATGTGGATTTCCATTCTCATTTACACTAAAAATCTTACTGTTCAAAAACTTTCAACTGGTAATGTTTTTTGAAGAAGTCTCTTCTGCTCACCAAGCCTGCATTTATTTGATCCAAAATACAGCAAAAGCAGTTATATTGTGAAATATTTTTACCATTTCAAATAACTGCTTTCTATTTGAATATATTTTAAAATGTAATTTGATCAAAGCTAAATTTTCAGCATCATTACTCCAGTCTTCAGTGTCACTTGATCCTTCAGAGATCATTGTAATATGCTGATTTGCTGTTCAGGAAACATTTATTATTATTATCAATATTTAAAACAGTTGAGTACATTTTTTCAGGATTCTTTGATGAATAGAAAGATCCAAAGATCAGCATTTATCTGAAATAAAAAAAGCTTTTTGTTTTGTTTGCATTATACACTGTACCATTCAAAAGCTTGGAGTCAGTATAATTTTTTTTTTTTGAATAAAATTATAGAAATTAATTAGCAAGGATGCTTTAAATTGATCAAAATGGATGAAAAACATTTATAATGTTACAAAAGATTTATATTTCAGATAAATGCTGTTCTTGAACTTTCTATTCATCAAAGAAAGATATAATAAATGTTTTTTGAGCAGCCAATCAGAATATTGGAATGATGCTAAAACATTCAGCTTTGAAATCACAGGAATAAATTACATTTTAAAATATATTAAAATAGAATACTATTATTTTAAATAGCAAAAATATTTTAAAATTGTACTGCTTTTGCTGTACTTTGGATCAAATAAATGCAGGCTTGGTGAGCAGAAGAGTCTTCTTTAAAAAAAACATTAAAAATCTTACTGTTCAAAAACATTTGACTGGTAGTGTATCTGTTGCTGGTTTCTTGCCTCTGTGGTGTGTGGCTGGTGAATGTGCCGCAGGCTTCGATTTCGCTCACTTCCAGTAAAGACACAGTGTTCTTTAGAAAAACGATGAACAATTTGTACCAAGGTGCATTATGGTACTGACACACATTATTGATTATGGTATTACGAATATTCATATGTTTAACAATATGCAACATAATGTTGACCTTAGCTTATGTTAACCTTGCTTTCGTGTTCCTGGTGATCATTTTCTCTTAGGATAAAACTAACACTACATTGAAATGTCAGTTATGAAATGCAAATATTTCATTGTATGCCTTATGACATGTATCCATATATCTCTGTGTGATTTATGTGTTTATATCATTGCATCACTTAGGTGTGTATCACTGATACTAGGTCAAATAAAGACTTTATGCAGGTTTATTACTGCCTCAGACTTTGCCTCTTTATATCTTAAGTCTATCTTATTTTCCATTCACAAGAATAGGGATGGAAACTGGCTGGATGTTGCAAGAGGAAACACTACCAGTCAAGGTAAATAAAATTGATGAATGGCGAGTTAAAAAATAAAAGAATCAACAGGTGAGTAATATTTTATATATATATGCTCTATTGTGGGGGGTGGGATGGCGCAGTGGATAAGACACATGCCTTTGGTGTGAGAGACCCGGGTTCGAATCCACTGTGTTTACTTGTATTACATACAGGTGCATTGCAATAAATTAGAATGTCGTGAAAAAGTTAATTTTTTTCTTGTAAGTTATTTCAAAAAGTGAAACTTTCATATATTCTAGATTCATTGCATGTAAAGTAAAACATTTCAAAAGTTTTGTTTTAATTTTGGTGATTAGAGCTTACAGCTCATGAAAGTCAAAAATCAGTATCTCAAAATATTAGAATATTTACATTTGAGTTTCAATTAATGACCATCCCTACAGTATAAACTCCGGGTATCTCTTGTTCTTTGAAACCACAATAATGGAGAAGACTGCTGACTTGGCAGTGATCCAGAAAACAAACATTGACACCCTCCATAAAGAGGGTAAGTCACAGAAGGTCATTACAGAAATGTGTGGCTGTTTACAGAGTGCTGTATCAAAGCAAAGTTGACTGGAAGGAAGAATTTGGGTAGGAAAAGGTGCACAAGCAACAGGGATGACTGCAAGCTTGAGAATACTGTCAAGCAAAGCTGATTCAAAGACTTGTGAGCTTCACAAGGAGTGGACTGAAGCTGGAGTCAGTGCATGAAGAGTCACCACGCTCGCTACCAAGCCATTTCTGAACCGGAGACAACGTCAGAAGCGTCTTACGTGGACTGTGGAGAAAAAGAACTGGACTGTTTGTCAGTGGTCTAAAGTCCTCTTTTCAGATGAAAGTAAATTTTGCATTTCATTTGGAAATCAAAGTCCCAGAGTCTGGAGGAAGAGTGGAGAGGCACAGAATCCAAGCTGCTTGAAGTCTAGTGTGAAGTTTCCACAGTCAGTGATGATTTGGGCTGCCATGTCATCTGCTGGTGTTGGCCCACTGTGTTTTCTGAAGTCCATCAATGCAGCCATCTACCAGGAAATTTTAGAGCATTTCATGCTTCCTTCTGCTGACCAGCTTTATGGAGATGCTGATTTCATTTTCTAGCAGGATTTGGCACCTGCCCACACTGCCAAAGGTACCAAAAACAGGTTCAATGATCATCGTGTTACTGTGCTTGATTGGCCAGCAAACTCGCCTGACCTGAACCCCATAGAGAATCTATGGGGTATTGTCAAGAGGAAGATGAGAGACACCAGACCCAACAATGCAGATGACCTGAAGGCCGCTATCAAAGCAACCTGGGCTTCCATACCACCTCAGCAGTGCCACAAAATGATCACCTCCATGCCACGCCGAATTGAGGCAGTAATTAAAGCAAAAGGAGCCCCTACCAAGTATTGAGTACATATACAGTAAATGAACATACTTTCCAGAATTGCCAACAATTCACTAAAAATGTTTTTTTTTATTGGTCTTATGAAGTATTCTAATTAGTTAAGATAGTGAATTGGTGGGTTTTTGTTAAATGTGAGCCTAAATCATCACAATTAAAAGAACCAAAGACTTAAACTACTTCAGTCTGTGTGCACTGAATTTATTTAATACACGAGTTTCACAATTTGAGTTGAATTACTGAAATAAATGAACTTTTCCATGACATTCTAATTTATTGAGATGCACCTGTATTTCCCGTATTTGGCTCAAGTGAACATGAAGATCATAAGTGTGTGTGTAAGTTTCTCATTACCTGATGTGACACACTTACAGTGTTATAAAAATGCAAGAGTTTACAGAGCTTTATTTTGATTTTCAGTACTTTACATTTTAAAACAAACTTCTAAATGTCTGTTCAGTATAGTCTCTATAACAGATGACATGATTTAGTGATAATGTTGCAGATTTTGAACAAAATACACATCTTCACACCAATAAAAAGTGCAAAACTTCATGTTTTACTACCAAATTATATGTAATATCTAATTATGAATATTTAAATTACACTGAAAATGTTTCTGCAACATCTCATAAGAACTCAGCAAAAAGTCTCACAATTTTTTTTTTTTTTGAGCCTGATGCATGATGGGATACGCTTAGCCTTGAATACTACTCCGAAATGTGGATTTAGTGTGCGTTAAAGCTGCACTTTGGAGTTTTGAAGACCTGGGACAGTGTTGCACACACTTCCTGTTGCATGCATGCGCTCTCAAGTGGCCAGGACTGCAAGTGTAGCTAATTGGATAGGCCCTTACAGTCCTCACGTCCACTTGAACACTTGGGCCAAATACAGGAAATGTGTCTTGTAGGCAGACGAGCGGTTAAAACGCACAGACTGCAAGCGTGGGTGTTGAGACAGGCCCAAAATATTAGATACACAAAGAATCCTCAAGCTAACAAGCTTGCAGGAACAGGTCAACATTACAATCTGAAAGTTCATATATATGGGACTCATTTACATGAACCCCTCAGCTAAAGGCCGGAGACCACAGAGCAACTGAAAGCCACGGTGGAGCTGAAGACTGCTCGAAGGTGAACTCAAGAGACGGCCATCACCGAAACTGTGAGCGTGACAGGAGGAGCAGAAGGCTGATGGGAAACTTCAGGGGGGCTGATGGGGAAGTGTGAGTGACCCACACACGCAAAAGAGTGATAACCATCACTAGAAGCACTAAAGACTGAAGGGTAGACGGCTAGGACCACTGGACTTGAGAGTCATTACACTGATTTGTACCAAAATGGAACAAGCCTTACTATACTTTATTAAAATGTGCATTACTACAAATCTATGATCATTTTCCACACAAGTGACATTAAAGTTGATCTATTTTTATCTCCATTTATCTCCAGTTTATCTCTGTAAACTACCTAGCATTACAAAATAAATGTGGTCTAACCAGCAAGAAAACACACACTTTTTTCCCTTGTGGGGACCACAGGCCAGTCTCTACACTGTCGAAAACAATGTACCATAAACACAATGTACCATAAACAAGTACATGCACACAAACAAAAAACAAGAAAATGATTACAATTATTAAAAATGAAAAATATTATAGTGTAGAAATGACCCATGCAGAAGGTTTTGTTTCTGCTCAATACTTGTGTAACATTGGTTTTGCTATGTTTCACTCAATCAAGCTAGCCTATACTGTTTTTGTAATGTTAGCTATAGTGATGGGACAGTTTTGAGTGTCATTGTTTGTCTGGAGCTGGCGTGCTGACAATTTCACATACTTTTGACTGAGTTCATGCAGATCAGTCTTCTTGGAAATCTAAGTAGTACACTACACAACACAACATAAATATTAACAATATTTACAGTATTTTTTAATCAGAAAAATGCAGCCTTGGATGGTATTTTCTGCCAATTTTATTTGATAAAAGTCTCTTAATTATCCTAACTTTTGACCGGTAGTGTAACATTTTGAATGATACCTATCTGTTAGTATGGGAAGATGGTGTGTGATGTTTCTCCATCAATTTATCTCTTGACCATAGATTTCACTAAATCTCAACACGTGTACTGAAATGTTCTAATTTCCATTAGAACTTCAACATTTGTGAGATTTATTACATAGGAAGAGTATTGCAGTTCACAGATCTGTTTTTTTCCCTTATCTCAAATGTAATTCTACTAATTTCAGACATCTTCACAATTCATAACCTACAGGCTAAAGAAGTTTGAATCTGAATTCACAGTGCTCCATTATGACACTGCCTTCAATTAAAAAACATAGGCTTGTATACTGTTTTTACATTACACATTTTCCACTCTGCTATCCTAAAACCACAATAATGTTTTCCCCTGATAAACAGTGTGAATTTTCTCTAAATATACATTGAAGATACTTCATACAGCCGGTAGAAAGAGCTGATGCTTTGCAGACACTTTATTACACAAATAACATTGTTACTGAAAATAGTTTTCTTGCAATAAAACCTCAGTATCACAACAAATATCAGACACATCTCACATTAGCTTTGAAAACGTAGTAAATAGATACAGCCTTAAATTTGTAGTCATCTTTTTTTTTTTCTTTTTTTAGATGCAAAAACCAACTCAAATCACAGGTGACAGTAGCAGCTCTTAAATATGTGGCACATTTGTAGTAATATATAGGTGCTGCAGAAGGCGAAATACATAAAGGCACAAACATACAGAAATGTTATGACACAAAATGCCTGGATCAAATATATATTAATTGCACTGCTATCAGACTGATAAATTATTGGAAGAGACTGACTAGTTGTTTATCATTAAAGCTAAATAAATAATCTACTTTAACCTTCCTGTTAAAAATAATAATCAAATGTCTTTATCCTAAAAATGACCAGTGTGGTCCCTTAAAAGCATCAATTAAAGTGGCAGTCGTAGGTCTCAGGGAGAACATTTTCACACGAGACAAAATGTTTCAGCAGCCGATACAAATACAGAGGTGAACTGACAGTGCTAGCAGACCAGCAAGCGTTCGCTCTTTAGGACGAGGACATCGGGGGCGGCGGAGCGGAGTACTCTTCGTTCTCCGAGTCAGTGCCATCCTCGTCGTCTTTCTCCAGGTCGCTTCCCTCGGTGCTGAGCCTGTCGAAGCCGTGTCGGGTGTAGCCTTTGTGGGTGGCAAAGAAATTTCCTAGGTTCAAGCTTCCTGCAGCTTTGCCTGTGTGTGAGAAAGATGGAGAGAGAGTCTTACTCAAACCCCTCACAGCATGTAATGCTGGCTATACAATACATGATTTTAGGCCGATTTTCAGAGGTCGTTTTCTGGAAATAGCCGACAAGAGTCTGAAATCAGAGGCAATTTTGTGCTCATTCATGCATAGTGTGAATGATCAAAGATGCGATCTGAGAAGTGCCAACTTCCAGTTTGGTGATCTTACAGCATTCCCTGATTCACTTCTCACACAGACTCGTCAGGTTTCCTCCTACTTAAATATTGCATAAAAATGTGAGTCCGCCCCAGTCGCCGGTCTGTTGTGTAACGTGCAAACCACAGCAACTTTATGATATCCAAAACAGTTGTGTGAAAGAAGCAATCCGATGACTTTGAAAATCATGTAGTGTTTACACGGCATAAGCGCAGAAACAATATTACGGACAGTGTTGGGAAGTAAATAGTTACATTTAACGGTGTAATTTCATTTCAAAATAAATGTAACTAATCCATTACAGTTACTGAGAAAAACAGTAATTAAATTACAGTGACTTATGAAAATGTTAATGATTACAAAGTTAACGATTACAAACATTCGGATATTTTCTGTGATGTGTTGAATAATATTAATTTGTTGCTTTGGCTGTTTTTGATGTGCACGATGCCTCCTGCCATTTAAAGGCCGTTTAGTAAAGCAGTGCTATGATGCTTTTGATTGGTTCTCTTGTTTGAATTTGCAGCGCACCACATCTCAAACCACATTGAAAGCTTTAGGTTAGGCCCTATGAAATCCGTTTTACTTTTTTCCAAATTCCGTTTTTTTCCATTTTAATTTTTGTAGAGTCTGTTTTAATGGTTAAATTTAATTTTATTAATCAGAAAGCATGTCTAATTAAATGAAATAATGAAAATTACAATATCAAATAGCAATTTATTTAGAGTTTAATAACTCTATGAAAAGTTAGATTTTTTCTCAAATTCAGTTGTTTTTCCAAATATTTTTTACCAAAATTTTTACCAAATAATAATAATCAAAAGCATCTCTAATTAATTGATTTTATAAAAACAATAAAAATTTATTTATTTTTTCTAAAATAATGTGTTGTGTATTTACATTTTTCTGCTAAATAAATTTAAGTAAATATTTTTTTTTATAAATATTCTTTAAAAACAATGTTTTAATAATTTTATTAATAGTAGTACTATCATTACATTATGTAATATTTCTGTCATGGTTTCTTCAAGTTAAACTGAACTTTTATTTTGACGCGCTGCTGTTAAGACATTTAGGTTTCTGTTTGTATATGACGATAGTTTTTCTCAAAAGAAACAACTAGTTAATAGTGAGAATTGGTCCCTATCCTAAAGTGTTACCCAACAGTCTTATGGTTTTGAAATAACTTGAGGGTGAGTAAATGATTACAGTTTTTATTTTTGGGTGAACTACTCCTTTAAGAGGCAAGTTGACCCTTAGGTCTCTTTTCTGATGATCTAAGGAAAATAGTACTGGTATCTCTCTCTTACCTCTGATTTTACCCAGGATTCCTCCGGCTGATCCTGAAGGTTCCAGCTTCACCTGACAATCATCTTAAAAGTCGAAATCGATCAAAAACAATCCCACATACAACAACACATTGAGTTAACGACTGTAGTGGGGGAAAAAAAGCAAATTTCACAATTACCACTGTACATCCGGCCCCTCTTCCAGCGGATGAAGGCACCGATGGCGATGACGACCACCAATGGGATGAGCAGTAGAGTGGTGATGATAGCGGTTGACACGCCCTGAGCGCTCTGATTAGCTACGGTCTTGGTTGTTTCCTTCTCTTCAGGAGCTGCCAGCGGCTGCTGATGCTGTTTCTGTGACGGCTCCTGGATTTTCTGCACAGTGGCTACTGGATGCTGAGGTGGAAACTTGGGTATTTGCTTCAGATTGGCCTGCACAAACGTTTCTGTTTCTAAAAGAAAAGAAAGGGGGAATTAGATACGAACCAATTAAATATGAATTATGAATGAGTGCTTAATTGTCAAGAAAATTGGTAAAATATGACCCGGACTGCTTTTGGGAGTTTGACCCATTTAGTCTATCCCAGACATTTATAAGGACATTATAAGATAATGATTTCAACAATAGTTGCAATAAAAGCATCACAAAGCTTCTAATGTCAAACAAATCCTTCAGTCATCCATGATAGGGAAAGTACATTATACACTGCATTAACAATTCGTTTAAACACCAAAGCATTAAATTAAACTGTAAAAGAATCTTTTTTCCTTGAGCAGAATTCATAAAACTAATTTTATATAAGAAAACAAATGAAAAATAGCATGGGAGGACACAAAAACATTTGGTGTGAATGGCCCCTTATTCCAACTGACAGCACTAGTTAAAGTTTCTCATAGCTACTTCTAAAAAATGAAATATCCATTTCATCTAGCACTCTTGTTTGTTCTTAAGTATCCTAATACTGTATTACTGACCGAGAAACAGCGCCATGGTTCGTCTATACTAATCCTGCCTGAATCACTAAACTTCTCAGGTGATTTGTTTGGCCAGTTCAGACTCATAGAAATGATTGGGTTGCAAATGATTCATTGGGATCACTAGTTCTGATTTTGAATAGTTGACAGAAATATTGGGACACACACCACTGTCCACTTGTGACTGGCCCAGTGAAGCTCACTGTGTCATGAAAAACAAAGACGATCTAAATCATTTACCTTCAATTTCTTGGACCTCAATTCCTCCTTTCTTAACAGAGCGATGTTCTGCCTCTGAAATGAGAAGAAAATTTTGATTTTTGTTGTTAGAACAGACTTGAAAGTTGGATTTTTTGGTAAACTTTGTCAGTTATTTTCTATAATGTAACTACTGTAATCACTAACATTGTGTAAAATTAAATGTTCTGAATATTTTATGGATTTCTTGTGATGTGTAGCAAAATAAGACACAATGATTGCACTGCAACACATTTCTCATATTTTTATTTGAAATGTTATATTGGTATGTTCTAGTGCTGTCAAAATTAGCGCATTAATGCAGGCGATTAATTTTTTCAATTTAACGCGCTAAAAATATTTAACGCAGTTACGCAGAGGAGGATCTAGGGTTGGCCACCCCACTCACAACTGCTGCTTCTGTCTCTTTTTTCTTGACAAGAATTGCGTTTATTTAGACGCGGAACCTCTTTACTACCACATCAAACCCGAAATCCGTGTCACGTTCAGCAGCGGCAGCTCTTAAAGCAGCCAAAATAACCTAATAACCTATAACTTTTGTAGCTTTAAGTATTCATATATATTTAATTCAGAATTTAGTGTTTGATAACTTTATTCAATTTCTGTATATTTCATACTTGCTGAAGGGCACAGGTAAATATGGTATTTATTATAATGGGTTTATGTGAAGATTGTTTTAAGTTCACTTAAATTATAAATTGTTATTTTTATAAGTCTAATAAATGTTCAAATTGATAGCTCTCAATTATACTGTAATGCTGAATGGCTATAGTCAATGGTTAAATATTAGGAAAAAAAGAACAATTTCAATCAGTGGTATTTGCCTTAAGTCATAAAAAAATGCCATTAAACAAATATTAAAAATATACTCTCTTTATGTTGGTTATACATTAATTTGAAGACTGAATGTGAAATTATTGCAATATAACAGTATATTTAAAAACTTTAATGTTAGGTGGGATTAATCACGATTAATTAAAAAAAAAAAGTATGATTAATTAGTTATTTTTTTAATCGATTGACAGCACTAGTATATTCGCATATTAGCATAACTTACTTGCAGACTGAACAAACTTTATTACAGAATCTGATGCTGCGTCTCCAACAAAGACGCTCCCGTCTGCTGTAACAACAATGTCATGTGGTATTTTAAATTCCTGAAGGAGAAACAGAGGGAAAAGACTTCAGATATCAGTTCAACCCACAACAAGACCTGTGTTTTGGTTTTGTCTTTGGCACAATATTTTGTGTTGCCACAATACAAGACTGTTGCTAATATGGTAAATCACTGTGGCTAAAAGCATCTACTACGTAAATGAATAAATGCGTTCATTTTCACACTAGCAACACTCTTCATGTAATCAATAACTGTGCTTTGTAAGGTCAATGCCAGAGTCTTGTGTGTTTTGAGTGAATGCTGTGTTGCGTTCAGCGTTCAGAGTGTGTAAATATGAGTTAAAGCTGTAATAAGCACCTGTGTGTCTGGACTAAAGGAATCCAGGATCTCCTTGGTTGAATAACTGATAACAAAGCCTTGAAGGGGGGCAACCTGCCCATCTGGAGGCACTCCATTCACTGCATAGATAAGACCACCTGAAACAACATGGAAGCCAACATTAATACTGATTTGGGTTTCGCATCAGTCAACAAAGCATTGGTATGATCCAATAGTTCACCACTGATCTGCTCTGTAGAGAGATATATCCTACTCTCTTCATGCATACCTTGGACAGGCGAGTATGCAATGGCAAACACTTCTCCTCCAAACTGCTCTTTTTTGATCTCCTTCACAAACTCGCCAGTATCTGCCATGAAGCACTGAATCCGTCCATGGTCTCGATCAGCCACACACAACTCCCTTTTATCGGGCAGGAATGCCAGGCTGTGCGGGATCAAGAATGAAACGCGCCGTTTTCTGTCCGAGGAGCCTGTGCCATCAGCAGAGAATGAGTATTAATCAAGTCTTAAAATGAAATTATCCAAGTGTTTTATCTGATATTCTGCCTTACTGATTCAATTCATACCTAGCAGCAATATAAAAGTATTTCTCAAAGTAAAAGTATTGTATCGTTGTATCAGTGTCTGATTAAAAACGTCAACACATTCTTTTGAATAGGAAATTATTTGGATATTATAAGTGTACCTGCTCCCCAGTGTGAGATATATTTGCCCTCTGGTGAGAATTTGAGGATCCTGGAGTTGCAGTAGCCGTCTGAGACATAGACGTTTCCAGTCACAGGGTCCACGGCCACATCTGTAGGTTGGCAGAAATGTTTCTTGTCACTTCCTGGTTCAAAGGCTTCTCCTAAGACCAGAAGCTGCCGATCTTTACCGTCGCTGCTCAATTTGAATACCTATATATAGAGGAAAAAAAAAATGCTTGAGTCACATAGTTATGCCGTATACATTATACATTATTTGTATACAGATAAATTATTTTTGCTTGACCATTATGATGTGTTCATTTCAATTGTATTGTTTGTATTGTCACAAATGCTTATCCAATGAACCTTTACAGGTGATAATTCTGTCTTATTTTTTCTCGATCTCTAATTAAAAACCATGATTATATTGGGATTTGATAGATATTAAAAGTGCCACAACTTCATTTGTGTAGACACCAAAACTAGCTGACTGATGCTTCATGCAGGTTTGATGCTTTTCACAAAAACCCCCCCAAAAAACATTGACCCTATGACACTAGTGTTCTTTATTCTTTACTATTCAATCTACTTGTTTTATTATAAAAAATAATAACTTGACCCTCTAACACTAGCAATCTCTATTCTATTTCTATTCAATCTACTTGTTTTCTTTCTATTTATTATAAAAATAACGACCCTCTAACACTTGCACTCTATTCTATTTCTATTCAATCTACTTGTTTTCTTTCTATTTATTATAGAAATAATAACTTGACCCTCTAACACTAGCATTCTCTATTCTATTTCTATTTCATCTACTTGTTTTCTTTCTATTTATTATAACAAACAACGACCCTCTAACACTTGCACTCTCTATTCTATTTCTATTTTATCTACTTGAATTCTTTCTATTTATTATAAAAAATACTGACCCTCTAACACTAGCACTCTCTATTCTATTTCTATTCTATCTACTTTTCATTATTTTTATTTGTTAGAGAAAAAAACCTTACGTGTGCTGCGTTAGGCTGAGACTTGTCATAGCACTTTTATCCAAAGTGACTGCTAAATGATTAAATGTAAATGCATTTAATTGTGGCTTTGTGTCTGCCAAACTTCCTCCTGTCACAGTTTCCTCCAGTTTTCAAGTGTCTGGTGCATGGTGGAGGAAACTGTACTCACTGATACTGTTTTACTTTTTGCAGTTTTTCAAGGAAAAAAGACAATACATCTTCCTTTGTTTAGTGCCTTTTTCTCATCGCTATGATAGCTATACTACTTCATGCAGTACAATACTGTCAGTCATCACTACCTCTTGCTGCACAATGACTACTTCATGTTGTCTGTGACAGCCAGATAAATGGAGTTTCCTATGATCGGCCTGCATCATTTCAGTGCACTATGATGGATAAATTGCTGGCATCCCCATCTGCACAACAGTGGAAAATATCTACACCTAAGTCTACACATCAACCAAAGATTACAAACTGCAGCCGTTAGCAGCAACCAACAAGACACCCCATCTACATGAACCTTTGCAATCAATATGGCACTGATGTTATAGATATCCATCCATCCATCCATCTTCTGCCACCCACCCAGGACTGTACTAAACTGTTTTTTCCAAAGGTTTTTTTTCTTTTTCACTTGTATATTTTACTCGTCTTTGTGTCGAGTATTCACTGAGTTTCAGTTCATTTTAGTGACACGTTTCTAAACGAAGATCACGTAGACCACGGCGGCAGACAGCGCACCATTTGTTTTCTGTATTTTACAAAACCACAAAGTTTTGTTGTTATTGTGTGTGTATACAAATAAAAGTAGACCCTTTACAGATTTGATTGACGTATTGCTCTCATCCTGTACGATTAAAAATGCTGAAGTAATTTAAGTTAATTTAAGGGCTATCAGAAAAAAATGCAACAAAACGCGCCGGTGCATTTGTCAACCCCAGAGGGTTAAGCTTCTTGAGTTAATTTGAGCATCTTTACCTGATGAAGTGCTACATCGGTCACCCAGTAATTATCGTCCTTGTCGGTAGTTATACCATGCGGCATATAGAACCTGTTCACACAAACATTTTATTAATACATCAAAGATGCAAGACACATGCTTTTTTCATTATAATAAATCTGTCTACAGTGTAAATGCAGCTTCATTGATTAGAAATGGGAGAATTGTAGTCTGTAAATCGCATTGTGCCGTGGACATGGTGCAATAACAGAATCTCATAGACTTACATATTTCTTCCTGAAGCTTTGAGTACTTTTCCTTTGACTGGTTCCACCACCATGATTGTGGACTGCTGGATGGGACCCAGGTCCTTCTGCTGGTAGATGCCATTGAAATTAAAGGAGCTGGAAGGGAAAACAACTTGATTATACCATCACAACATATCATACATAAGCAGCATTCACCCCTTTAGAGGAATAGCTCATCCAAAAATAATTTCCTTACCCTCATACTGTTCCAAACCTATATGATTTTTTTTTAAACTCAAAAAAAAAAAAAACTCAAAGAATATTTGCTCTTTCCCGCACAATGAAAATAAATATGGATCCAAATATGACAAAAATGCTCGACAAATGACATTTTATTCCAAGTCCTCTGAAGCCATATGAAAGCTTTGTGAAAGCCTGAATTATAGACTTTCATTCACCTTCTAAACACAAATGAAGATACACACACAAAACAGAGCATATCAAATATGGTCAGCGGCAGCTCAACTGTACATGTCTGATGCGTGAAAACAAACCTCACTGGTTCTTGTGGAAGCTCAAATGTGCTTGTGTGACTTGTAAGAAGAAATCTCAGAGGTTTTACAGCTTCAAGCGAGTACAGTTGAGCTTCCGCTTACCATTTTTGATGTATGTTGATCAGTGTTTATATGTGAATAAAGGCATAAATGAAATCTGTTATCATATAAAGCAATCACATGAGAAGATTCGGATTAAACTGCTTGGTTATATTTACAATGACTTTTCAAGCTTTTTGAAGTTTGACCATTTTTGTTTGCATGGACTTTCAATTGACCAACAAAAATGAATGAGAATATTAAAAATATCTTCATTAGTGCTCCAAAGATAAACAAAAGTCTCATGGGTTTGAATGATGACAAATGATGACAATTTTCATTTTTGGGTGAACTACCCCTTAAAGCTACAGTACACAATGTAGAGGTACCACTGTTTTTAACTAACCTTTTACATCTACATCAGTTCATCACTTCACTTCACTTCACTTCACTTCACAGATTATCACTCGTACAAATTCTCTTTTTTTGAGCTTGTAGTTGAAAATGTTAAAATGTATGGAGTGGGTTTATATTCCATGACATACTTAATTCCCCATATGTGATCTCCTCTGTGGAAGATGATCAGGTCCCCGTTAGAGTTGAGAGCCAGGCCAGACACCTGTCCCAACTGCAGCTCTGCCTCGGGCCAGTCTGACACCTCCACCAGATGAGCACCTGCACACACACACACACACACACACACACACAAACATTCATCTCTTTTTTTTTTATAATGAGAATTTTTTTTTTTTTACACTAAAAAGTGGAAATATGACCTTGCGGCACATTTGCTGCAATGGCATACATTTACCAGAACACTATACTTTCATAAGTATAAAAAAGTGTGATAGTGTTCCATTCTGAACACAACCAAAGATGTCGAAGACACAAGTATCTATTAAATGTACAGAAGTCCCAGAAGTATTAGTACACTTAAGAAACACTTCACGGATGAATGCCTTCGTACATTAAATAAAAAATAGCCCAAAGTCATAAAAATGTTTGTTAGATTTCAAACTATAAAACAACATACATGAGGTCCAAAGTTACGGCAAAAATTTTATGGATCCTGTCTGGAGGTCAAACATGTACAAAGTCCATTGCGTCTCTTATTCGATACCTGTGTGAACTTAAAGGGTTAGTTCACCCCAAAATGAAAATTCTGTCATTAATTACTCACCCTCGTGTCGTTCCAAACCCGTAAGACCTTCGTTCATCTTCGGAACACAAATGAAGATATTTTTGATGAAATCTGAGAGCTCTCTGACCCTCCATAGACAGCAACGCAACTGAAATGTTCCCAGGTCCAGAAACATAGTAAATACATCCGTAAAACAGTCCGTGTGACATCAGTGGCTCAACTTCAGTTTTGCGAAACTACGAGAATACTTTTTTTTGCGCAAAGAAAACAAAAATAACAATTTACTCAACAATTCTTCTCCCACGAGTTACGTCTTCCACCATTTTGGAGAGTACCAAAGAACGTATTTGACATAATCAGCTTTGTTTACGCTTTGGGGAAAGCGTGTATATGCATTGTGATACTCTCTAAAATGCCGGAAGAAGTAACTCAGGGGAGAAGAATTGTATCTTAATTTGTGTTCCGAAGATGAACGAAGGTCTTACGGGTTTGGAACGACATGAGGGTGAGTAATTAATGACAGAATTTTCATTTTGGGGTGAACTAACCCTTTAAGTGTCACTGTAAACTACTGTAGCTCTTTTCACATTTGCACAGTTGATTTTGAGAAAATAAATATAAGGAGTCTTGAAGAACAGATTTAAACATTGTAAAAAGTGTTAAATAGAGCTCACTATTATTGATAGCTTAAAGCACAAATAAATTAACTCAAATATTTAATAAGCAAACATGAAATCAATGTATAAAGTGTGACCAACAATTGTTCCAGAGCCTATTTATAAAAAACTATCCACTTAAAAGAGAACTTTTAGTATTTTAGATTTAAACAAAACACTAAACCTATAGTTTTACCCAAACACATACACAAATAAGCAATACACTGTGAACAAATGAAGTTGTTCAGGTATTAGATCTGTTTTAGGATAAGTTTCAAATGACAGCACAAGTGCACTGATGAATGACACTCTTTCATTATAATAGCTCCCAAAGCATTAAGTCATAGACACATTTGACAAGCTCCAAATAAAACTGATTCATGAATTGAATGACTTTGTTATGAATGAGGACAAGAGCAATGACAAACTCTCCAACAATAACACACATTCATTCTACGCATTCACTAAGGAACTTTAACACAAAACAAAACACATTCATATTAAAAGAAACACTGACCCATAACAATAGAAACAGTAAATTAATAAGAAAAAAAAAAAAACAAAAAAAAAAAAATTCACACTGACATAAGTATTCAGACACTTTAAATTTAGATAAGGTACATCCCATTTCTCTGGATCATCTCCATTGATGCAGCACATTGACTGTGGCACGTTCAACTGATTGGACACAGTTTGAAAATGTACACACCTGTCTATGTAAGGTCTAATAGCTGAAAAGATATACAAAAACCAAGCGTGCTTCTCAAAGCTGCATCTTAGTAAAGCTGTGTCCTTCCCAGTCCAGTCGTCCAGGCTAGACACCTTCTTAGCATTCAATGCTAGAATGAAACTGTCTACTGAGTCCACTTGTTACGTCATAAAAATCTTCACCTCTACAGTCAAGCAATGAAACTATTTAAAAATATATTTTGGAAAAAAAATTCTTTATACTAACTGACTTTTTATTAATGCAATACAGTGAATATTAACCATCTGTAGTCTCAACTCGACAAAAGAAAACGACGCATTCATCTCCGAAAAACTTTTTGTCTCGCATTTCATCAAGAACTCAAGGGAGCCAAGTGCTGCTTCATTTTTCTTTTTCGTGAATTGGAATATGTACAAAGGATTGTGGGTGTTTCAAGGATGGAAGGATTTAAAATATGCTTTTAAACTATGCCAAGTGAAGGAATTGAAAATAAGTCTGCCTTCCGAGGACCCTTCAAACTGAAATGGCCTTCGATGGTGTTTGTTGACGTGACTGTCGAGATATGCAGCGTTAATTAGGATGAAGCCTTCTGGCTGAGAAACAACCGAAGCCATGAGGTCACAAGAACTGCCTGCTGACCTCAGAGACGGACTGTGTTGAGGCACAGATTTGGGAAAATCTATAAAAATTGGGTCCAGAAAACCGGGTCCAGAGCAGATCTGGGCAGTAACTGATTACATGTAATCTGGATTACATAATCAGATTCCAAAAATTAAGTACTTGTAATTAGATTAAATTACATTTTAAAATACTTGTAATTAGACTACAGTTACTTTTTTATTTATTACATGATTACATATTATTCACACAATTCATAATTCCCTTTATTCATAATATTATAATTCATTATAAATAAATCCCCAATTCCTCTTTTTCATCTTTTAAATGTTCCTTTCTAAAATAGCCCACTGCTTATATACACTCAGAAAGTCTTTCAATTTTGCGGATATTCAGCCAAAGACCAGTCACTAGTCAGGTGGCTACAAAGCATTTGACCACTGGATTTACAAAAATCATTTCAGTTTAGAAGTGTCTGAACACTGTTTCAACTGCTGATGAACACATTAACTTTTTTTTTTCTGAATTATCACTCTGGTTATTTAACCATGTATTACTAAAGCGTTGGAAGGATTTTGTCTTTCAAACACTTTAAAATGCACAAATTCACATTATGTCTTATTTACATATAATGCAGGCAATCCCAAACTTTGTCATCTGAACACCTTTCACCTGAGATTGCAGAATAAATATTTTAATTATTAAGTATCACATTCACAGTTCTCTGTTGGTTATGGTCACATGACATGCAGGTGAACAAATATTTTGTTTTTTTAGTAAGTGTTTTATTTTCATTGATGTTATTCTAAAATGACTTATTTTAATTTTACATTTTTTTAAATTAATTATTGGGTTTTCATTAAACTCACAAAGCCCCTGCAGTTCCTTTACAAACCCCAGTTTGGCAAACCTTGACGTTAAAGAATGTTTAATGCACTTGGTGTTATTAATTACAATAAAAGGAATGCATTTTCTTATTCTTTGTATTTTTAAATCAATATGGTACAAGATGATCCTAAATGTGATAAACGACTAAGATCAAAAGTGATTTAAAAGTAACCAAAAAT
The DNA here is from genome assembly GCA_021397915.2 of Tor tambroides. Lineage (NCBI taxonomy): Eukaryota > Metazoa > Chordata > Actinopteri > Cypriniformes > Cyprinidae > Tor > Tor tambroides. The sequence goes on along the minus strand of JAFVLL020029069.1, from coordinate 26,484 downwards.
TAGCCTGATTACCTAAAATGTGTAATGTAATGGATTACGCTACAAACTAACTAACAAACAATTTTTTCATGTAATTTGGAATCAGTAACGGACTACAATTTCTAAGTAATCTACCCAGCTCTGGTCCAGAACAATCAGAACCTCAGACTGAGCTCAAACTTCACTATCCAACAGGACAATGACCATGAACACACAACCCAGATGATGAAAGAGTGGCTACAACTCAAGAGTGCCAACCAGAATCCCCGCCTCCCAGCCAGAGCCTGGAGGTGAACCCAATCAAAACTCGAATATGACTGCCCACTGATGCTCACCAAACAACCTGACAGAGTTTATAAGGATCTAAACAGAAAAATGGCAGAAAATTTCCAAATCCAGATAATCACTGCCAAACAAGCTTCAACTGAGAATACTTATGAAGTATTCTTCATAAGTACACTTACTTTTTACTTTCTGAATACTTATGTCAGTGTAGCATTTTAGTAAATGGGTGCAACAAAAAAAAAGAAGGATCTGAATGTTTCCTGAATGAACTTGCGTACTCCTAACAATCTTTCTCTTCAACACTGACCAAAAACAACTCATATTTTGACCAACGAGATGAAAGCTTTCAATGCATCTCAATGCAAATTCTCATGTTCTATATTAGACAATTATTAAAACCACATGCTATAATATTACACACTAAGCAAACACTCTCTGCAACCCAAAGAATAAATGACAGCAATGAGATTGGCGGAAACAGGCTTCAAATGGAAAACAAATGGATATGCGGGAGACAAACTCTCAGTGTCTCAGTTAAGGCCTATGTGCTGAAAGCTCAACGTCCATACAACACTTCACAGAGATACTTGATACATTTATGTCCTTGCTTTCTGTAAAAAAAAACAAGGCCGAAACCCACCTTGTTGGTCCCTCTGAGCCGCCCCTGTGGTCGGCTGTCTGGTGGGTACCGTCCTGCTCCTTGAGGGGCTGACAGTGGACTCTAATTGGTGAAACTTGTGCACTCTGTCCCTCACCAGAATTGAATCCTCTTTTGTTTTGTAGCCTAAACGTGGCCAGCCCAGGTCTTTTTTTTGCATTATGCTATCAATCTCTGCCATCAGACGTGACTGGGCTCGGGCCGCCTCTGCGGGGCTGTACTTATGCATGTGGACAACGTCATCCCTCTCCCCCAGCAGTTTAGAGAGTAGGGAATAGAGGTCACCTGCACAGGAGGAAACAGAGGAGGAAAAGCGGAAAGACAAAAGAGGAATGGTGGTGTGAATAGAAAAGTGAGAAAGTCACTGGAGTGGAGGAAAGGAGGCTGTGCTGGTGGCGTTATATATTGGATATACTGAATGGCTGGGTATATACTGTGCTATTTTTGTCTGTCCTTTACAATTTTTGCTTAGCAGATTGTATGACATGCCTCTTGCGTAATCAACAGACTGTGCAACATAAACAGCCTTTTATTTCAGATGGCACCACATACAGTACATCTATTCTGATAACACTGACTGGCTGTTTTAGTGTACTGGCATCCTCACTGTCATGCAAAATAAAAAGGCTGCACATCATTTATCAAGCCTGGAAAGGTGATATCCGATCTTTCAACTTATGTCTTGACCATCTACAGGGTATCAGCACTTCCGGTTTAAAACTTTTACATACTTTTTTGCTGTTGTAGTACCTGTCACTTCAATCACAATTGTGATACATTACAATGATGTATTAAAAAATGAATTGTTTATGCATGCATCTCAAATTAAAACTATTCCATTAATGTGGTCACAAAATGCACAACAGAGATATCTAAATATACAGCTTCAGTCAATAACTTTTTTTTCCATCACCCTGATTTTATGCACAATTTTTAAGTATCGCATCAGAAACGAGTGATGGGAATGCCAAATTTCGAATAAAAATTCCCTTATAAAAAGTTTTTACGCTCACTTGAGGTGGTTTTTGACTTGTGTGTAAAATGGTTAATGTGAATAACGGCAGATGGAAACATTTACCGAATAAATTCCTCCATGCGCAAAAAAAGTCATGTGACTTTGCGCTATGGGAAAGTAAAGCCTGACTAACCAGCGGACCAATCTCATTCCACAGCATCTGATTCATCTGATATGATGCCAGGCATGATGATTAATGACTCGCTGGATGGAAACGGTGCTTATGCGATATTCCAATTTTGGGCACAAGTTAAACTCACAACTTTGGATGGAAACCCGGCTAATGCCTGTTTCACACTGCAGGCGTGAGCAGAGCATGAGCTGCACAATCATGGTAAGGTAAAATGCATAAAACACAACTGCTGGTGCTACATGACCATATTTAACTGTAACAGTGGTCAAATAATGAGGCATTTCACACTGTTCTATGATAACTTGTCAAGATAAGTGTTATGATGCCAGGCACAGATATTTTGACAATCAGTGGCTCAAACTGGGAGAGAGGGCACATACAGTACATTAATAATCTGCAAACACAACCCTGAGACAGGATGATTGTCATGTAATGATCCCTATATCAAATTATGATTAAATGGCAACAATTTTGAATGGAAGTATTAAGACTTCAACTTATTGATTACTAGAATAGCACTGCCTATTCTAAGTAATCAATTTTAAGATTTAAGAGATGTGTCAATTGTGTCCCCCTTGGAAAATCGCAGAGGTGGCAGCTGCTTGTAGGAGATGGGATGAAATACTGTCAGAGTACCTCAAACAATTGATAATTAGAATGTCAAAGATCTGCAGATGGAAGATTCTTTGATGAAAGAAAAGTTGGAAAAACAATTATTTGATGTACGTTTTCATGGAAAAAGTGACATTTCTAAGTGACCCCAAACTTTCAGAACATGAGCAGCATGAGCACAAACTAGCAGGTTTAGTGTGCTGAACCAGCCAGCACCATCTAGGGACTCCAGTGTCTTACAGATCAGTGACACTGGATAAGTTTCCTAACAGGCAACTTTCATAGATGATATTCTGGCTTTCTACAGTAGGTCTATCTTATGGTGATTCTACCTTTGAATGCATCTTTGTTTCTGGCATTTTTCCCAGTCAGTCTTGCACTCTCAAACAATCTTTCTTCACCACAGAATCAGCCTTTATTAGCTGCTCTACTGTGGTGATGGCACTTTAGGATCAATGTTGTTTAATTTCCTACATACCAGGTCTTTGTCTTTAAGATCTGGCTTCCATCACACACAAAAAGGGCTCTGCAATCATAAGCAAAGTCCCTGAAGCATTGCCCGGGTTTGCACCATTTCATCCGACGACTCCTTAGCATTTCATGATGAACTTGAGCCAGTTTGATGCTGAATAGCGCCATTTTTCTGTGAATTGGGACTGGTGAAAAGGATTGTGGGTGATTAGAGGATGTGTAGGATACACCTGATGCATCCGTCTAAACACCATGTTGTGCCTCCGTGTAGGCTCAGTAAACACTCATCCAATCTGTTCAGCCTGGGCTTTAACAGCGTTGTGAAAAGCTCTTTTCATCGCCAGGAAATTGAAAAATGCCTTTTGCTGCAATATGAGATTTAGTGTGACTGTGCTCAAACGCTGCCAGTTGACGTTTTGTTTTATCTGACGCTGTGATGTCCCTGTACAATGAATGCACCCCACTCCATTGCTAATTTAATTCCAACAGCTCAGAATTAAATCCATTCTGATTTTCCATAATCAATAAGCATTTAACAAATTAGATTTACACCAATTAAGAAAGCTCTAGAAAGCGGTTTCCAGCTTTTTTTCTGCCACGGCACAGTTTTGATCAGTAAAAAAATCCCACGGCACACCACTAAGCACTAAAAAAAGAAAGAAAGAAAGTGGGACAGGTCTTTTTCCCCCAATAATTAAACAATGCATCGTCAGAGTTGGTATTTTGGCTTTATATATTATCAGACACTTGGACTTATCAATTTCTGAAAATCTTACTCAAATGGAGTTAACAAGGTTTTTGATGAGCGAATGACAGAGGTGTTTTGTCCGTCATTAGAATGGCCGCATCTGAGGCGGTAAATGAATTGCATTACATTTTCCTCAATTTACAGGTTATAAAGTTTATTGTAGCTATATGGGCGCTCAGTTTTTCTTGTTGTTTAATTCATTTGGCCAAATTCTCATGATATAAAAGATGAACCACTATGCACAGGATGTTTAAAACGCTCAAAAGTATATTGGCTACAACTAGGCGGCTCTTCTCCGCTCTTCAAACACACAGAAACAGTCTTTAGAGACAGTGTTTCTTGATTAAAGAAAACGCTGTACTTATTCAAACATCAGTTCTTTATTTACCCTTGCATTGCGAAGACGCAGATGTCTGCCTTCAAACTTCACTTCATTCTGAATAGAAGCGGGGTGGAGTTATGACGTTTCACTGACAATTTGAGGATCCAATGGCATTACGAGGTTTAGTCACAAGTCACTTTCGAACGCTTTCCATTGGTTTAATATTTGTGAAACCCACAAACAGACATAATGATAACCAATTCCACCGATTTAAAATAATAATAACGAAATGTAATAGAGATAGGACATTTTTGAGAATTTTCCACGGCACACCCGACAACCTGTCAAGGCACAGTGGTTGGGAAACACTGTTCTAGGGAATTTCTATGGCAGGGCCCTTCTCTGACTGCCACAGTGGTAAAATAGATAGATTTCCAAAGAATCTTGGACGTTACACAAACAAATCCAGAGAAGGCTTCTAAGACAACTGCCAGACACCTCCTACAGAGCAAGTGCAAGCATTACCAATGGAAAAGACTGCATTGGTCCAAATGTTGTTTCTTATTTACTAAAGCAACAGCAGCGGCTAAAACAAATATAGCCAAGTCTCTACACATTTCTTACACAAAATGTATATAATACTAGAACAAACCCAATCCAACAAAACAATACAGTACTTATGTAGAGAAATAAGTACTATTAATGACAGCTATTTGTAGTACAACGATCTATACAAATGAAAGCATGCATGATAGTTCCATCTTTTTCAATCATGTTTAGACTGTATGCATTTAAAACAAACAATGCCAAAATTATTGTGGAGGTGGTTTGGGAAGTGAGTAATGGATTGGTAAAATTCAGTCACTTTTCTGGCTCCACAGGGAGAAACTAATACATAACATTCATAAATCTATTCTGTAAAAAACATTAAAGTACCACAATATGGAAAAGACCAAGCTGACATTACACACACAGCCATTTTTTTTAGCATTAATAGGATTCATGGCATAGCCTTCTACTAGGAAGGGATATAAATTTGTTATGAAGCTAAATACAAGCAGTCTTGGGATTAAATTTTGCAGAAATGAGATGCTAACAGATTCTGTTTCTCTGAGAAGTGCCAGCAAGCTCTAAGCAGGTTAGAGATAGTTAAATGTGTCATGACATATTATTTTTAATATGATTATTTTCACTGAGGTCAAGGTATGCTATTATTTTCCCCAAAACAGTCATAACTTAAAAATGGTCAGTTTAAACCCCGTCATTGGGTTGAGTTTGAGACCCCTGTATACACGGTTTTGGTGATAACATATCTAATACCTTCAGGTTGAACAATGTGTATTTGACCAGAGTGGAAATAATCTTTGACTGCTTAATAACAGTTTTGTAACTGGTTCACAAGTTATCCATGCTGAAATGTAGCAAAGAAACTTACGACCTCAAACTTGATCGGGTACTTGAGATGCGGGTTTATAAGTTCACAAACAGTACAATGTTTGGTGAGAGACATTTTAAAAGTTCAACTCTTAATAGAAGTTGATGTTTTGCTGTGAAGACGGTCATGCACTGATGCATTCATAATCAAACATTTGCAGAATTAACTTAAAAGCCAAACGATGAAAGAAAATATGATTTTTTTTGTGTCATGACGCCTTTAAAACAAATCTTCGATACACACTGCACACAGCTTATTTTCATTGACAGCTAGATGGATTAGATGATTGTGTTTTTTTTTTTGTTTGGTTTCCATAATATCCCTTTTCTTTGAAGTTATTCATGTCACTAATGTATCATATAATGTGTAAAGTGTTTAACACTTTATCAAGACTTATGCCACTCAAAACCTGACTGACATGATTTTTTTGTTACATTTGGATGTCTCTCTTATCTGACACCAGGGCTCGACAGTGCGAGCATTTCACTCGCATTTGCGACTAAAAATAGATGTGTGCGAACTGGAAAATGTATTTAGGAGCACAAGTGCGAATACAAAACAAAATACAAAACAGCCTAACTTAAACAGTAGCCTATAACAAACGTATTAATTTATTCTGTTTATTTATGGGAAAATTGCGATGCAGCCTCATATGATTACACAACTTTAAAAAGGCAACGGTTTAATTTAAATGAGCACAGATGAGAAGAAAAGCGGAGCGAGTTAAAGTGAAGACGCGCTGAATGACGCTCATTCGCCACTAGAGGGCGCTGACGCTGCCGTTACCCCGGTAACCAGTAAACAAAGCAGCTGCGCTACTTTCCTAAAACTGTGTAAATAATGTTTCACACTCACAGTCATTTAGATATTTATATTCGCTTTAGTCTTCACAATAGCATCAAATAATTCTTACTTAAAGACTTAATGAGCTATTTATTTTCAAACATTTTTTCTAACCTAAAACATGGCCCATCCACTGATCTATAATAGAGAACAGTGGGCCTATCTATATATCAACGACTGATTCGTTATTATTGTTCAGTAACACAAGTTCCATTAGTTAACATGAAAAAACAATGACTGCATTTATTAATAATGCTATCTTATTTAAAAACCTTGTGTACTTTCTGTATTCTGATAAATTAAATAATTGTGCTTGTAAATGTCTCTTTGTATCACCTTATGAAGCTAAAACACCTCATTTGAAAAATTTGCATTGCGCCCCTAAATTTTTTTAATGCGCTCCTAAATTTTTTGACTTAGGAGCACATGTGCTCCTTGGGGAAAAGGTAAGCGTCAAGCCCTGGACACACTCATGTCTTGGATCCTCTATTCATGAGTTGTACTACAGTTGTACTATTAGCCCACTGTGTTCTTCACAATAAAAGAATGTCATTCAGCCACTGTGTCTGTCAAATGAGATTTGAAATGGTATTCCAGCAGTGATTGTGTGTTTCAGTGCTGATTATCTCAGTGATTTGAAAGTATTTTTAAACATCTTACCCTGATCCAGAACTTCCTCTTCTCTCTTGGGCTCCTTCAGCTCCACCACATCTGTGGAAATAAAGAAAGAAATGAGGGAAAAAAAGAAAAAGAAAATCCACTATATTTAATTTGCAAAATATTAAATGGATTCTGTATTTACTGAAATATCACCAAAAGTAATGCATTCATCCCATGGTATAAGACTTTGGTCATACTGCCCACTCATAGTAGAAAATCTTAAAATGTCTATTTCTGGATGGTACCTTTATGAGGAGCTGACTCATGCTTCATGGACATCATATGGTCTGGACTGACCGGGATGGGAATATTGGCCTCAGAAGGAATGTTTCGGAACAGCTCACTACTGCCGTCATTTCTGCAGTTCATGTAAGGCACAGCACGGCTGTTGTCCATGTAGTACATAATGTAGAAGTTACACATCTCATCATTGGAGGTGCCTCTGTGAGGAAGGAACAATGACACATGAACTAATTACCAGCACAAAATGACAAAATAAATGCTGCAAATAACCAACTGAACTGCATTTGCCTGAAATGACACACTCACAGACCCTCTCAAAATATATTTCTCAAAACAGCAAGCTCCTATTGGGTTTTCACTGTTTTTGCAGCTTAATTAGTAAAGGAGATACCGTATATATTTAGGTTTGTTCTCAGGCGCACCCCTGGATCCTGGTTGTTTGTAGATCAGATGGCACTTTGGTCAGAAACAACACAAACACTTGCATTGTTTGCAAACTTGATTTTTGCATTGTTGCATTCCAAACTGCATCAGAACAGCATGATTCATATTCAGATTTGCCTCCATTCAATGTATGCAATGCTTACTCCTATTACAAAACCAACAAATAAAATGTCCCACCCCTACTTTTTTTCTTTTTTTTTTTGGTTATTTGACAAGCTGTTTCACTCAGACTTTCATCACAGTAAAGAAATTGTTCACAAGTAAGGCTGCACGATTTTGGGAAAAAAAATGTCATTTTAATTCTAACTTTGATTTTTTTCAGAAATTTTGATGTCTTTTTGAAACTCCAGGTTTGCTGTGTTATATTTGGCGGCACAATTTGGCAGAAAATCCTGTGATTATATTTCAATTAGACAACAAAATAATAACAACGGTAATAATAGTAATTTTATTTTACAATATAACTGTAATATTACAATACTAATGTTTACTTTAATCACTTTTAAATGTGTAACCACTGAGGTTTGGGGCATAAGACTGCAGAGATCCTTTAAAGCTTAAAAAAAGACAAGAAATGAATCACGAGCTGCTCACGCATTAAAGAACATATAATATATAAATACACACACATGCATGTATATATTTAAGAAAAATATGCTTTGTTTATATATTAAATATATTTATATATAATATGAATGTATACATGTAAATATTTTCAAAATATATACTGTATGTGTATTTATTTTTACATAATAAATATACACAGTACACACATATATTATGTAAATAAAAATTTATTTAGAATGTGATTAATCACGATTATTCGTTTGACAGCACTAATTATATTAGTCATACAGAAATTTTTACATGACACTTTAGAATTACATCCTTCAGATCTGCATCATGTTTTATGCAAATTTGATATTTTGGTGAGTAATATAATAAACAACGCCACGCACACAACTATTAAAAGTGCTAGGAAAGCCCTGGCAGAGCTTCATGCATGTTGCTTGAACTCCTATTTACATTTCTCACGGGGTGCACGCACTTTTTCACAGCACTGTGTGTGTGTGTGTGTGTGTGTGTGTGTATATATGTGTGTATATAAATATATACACACACACACACACACACAAACAGTGCTGAGAAAAATTGAAAAAGTAAGTGCACCCCATGAGAAGTGTAATTAGGCCTTAATTAGGCATGTAACGTTCATATGTGTTTACTTCTGTACATATGTCTCTGGCATAAGTGGGCAGTTCTTGGTGCCAAAGACCAGAAGGTACGTCAGCAGTCATCTTTACATCGTTAACTTGAGGACTTGAGTTGGGTGCGTGGGTGAGAGCGCTGGGCTTCCTGGGAGATGCGTCAATGCACTATTATGTGCTCTCTCTATCACCATGGTAACAGGAATGGCAGGCCAGAGGCGCACATACGTTCAAGGAGTCACGCTCAAACGGAATATGATGAAACAGAGCCAACCTACTGCGTGTTTAATCACTCTCTAAACAGCACACAGAAACACACACAGCCACACAGCCACCTGCCTCGCAGAGTCACTTTATCAGATGGACATAGTAAGACAGGTGGTCAGAGACACAATGACACCAACCCAACACCATGCAAACACAGTCAAAGGGAGAAGCTGAAATGTCAACTGCATGCACAACATCACTTATCTCTAACACACTTACTGCCACAGTAACTCTACATAGGAATAAATGAACACAAATAAAGGTGAACTCTCCCATAGGAAATCTGATATCAGTTACACATTTAAACAGTGCTGTTAAGAAATATAGTAACAGACTAATTAAAACAAAACAATAATGGTGTGTTCACACCAAACGTGAGGCGAATATGTGCATTACGTCACTCAATCTAGATTACTCGTGGGATGTTTATATACACTGATATACACTGACATTACTTTTTTAATTGATAGCAGCATCTCTGTAGCCATGCTAATAAAATACAACTACCACTACAACTGATTTGAATTCTTTTCTATGCTCCAGATACCTATATCATAAATTTTGGGGTGCCTGTAAACGGCTACAGTAACGATCTCTTACAACCGGACATGTCAATAAGCTCTTCGCTGATTGGCTTGTGCGAGAATGTGAATTTTCCGCTCAAGCTGAAATTTTTCAACTTGTGCGGAAGACGCAATTGAGGCGAATATTGCGTGTTCGCGGAAAACACGTTGTGCATTTTGCGCCATCCACGTCGCCCGAATTCGCCTCTATTCGCATCTTTGCATTGACTTTGTATGTAATCTACTCGTGCGAATAATTAAATTTGCGTTTGGTGTGAACACACCGTAACAATCTATGACTGGTGAGAACATGGACTTACCCGATTTGGGTAATAGTGGTTCTGCCTTCTCCTGTGAACACACAACGGGCTGCCAGTATGTCTCCATTTCTTACATCAATGGTGTTGGTGACTGGATAAAAAGCCTAAACACAAGTGAAGTTTAAAAGTTAGTTCAAACAAAAAATAGAAATTGTCATTGTCACCCTCATGTCGATCCAAACCCATAAGACTTTCAGTCTTCTTAAAAACACAAGTCAAACATTTTTAATAAAACCTGAGAAATTTTGGCCTCATAATTGAAAGTCCAGGTAATCAAAACTTTCATGCTTCAAAAAGTTCATAAAGACATTGCAAATGTAATCCATACAATTCGATCGGTTTTATCCAAGTCTTCTGAAAAGTCTAATGTGTTTGCATTGACAAGATTCCAATACAAAACCCAATTATTTTACAGTACAGCATGGCACCAGCAACGCCAAGGTCATGGGTTTCATTCCCAGGGAATGCATGAACTGGTAAAATGTATGGATTTAGTGCAATATACATTGCTTTGGGTAAAAACATCTGCCAAATGTAATCACTCTTAATCATTCTCTCACAGTATACATGGGTCAATATAGTGCTTTTACATATTTAGAATGGGGACAATTGCAAGAGTCCCTTGGCATTGAAAAGTTAAAAAAGAAGACCTTGATTCGTTTCAGGTACATTAGAGTCAAAACTATACAGTAGTATACGGCCCTATGAAATCCATTTTATTTTTTTCCAAATTCCATTTTTTTTTCCATTTTAATTTTTCTAGACTCTGCTTTAACGGATAAATTACATTTTATTCATCAAAAAGCAAAAAAACATGTATAATTAATTGAAATCATGAAACTTACAATTAAATTTTTATACCAAATTCTGTTTTCCATTAATTTTTAATGGTTTCATTAAATATGAATAAATCAAAAACATCTCTAATTTACAAATTTTATTTAAAGAAATATTAATTAAAATTGTATTTATTTCTTTTTTTTCAGAAATATTGTGTTGTGCATTTACCTTTTTCTGCTAAATAAATTCTGGTAAATAATTTTTCTGGTATATATTCCTTTAAAAATAATGTTTTAATAATAATTTTATTAGTAGTAGTAGTACTACCATTAGATTAAGTAATATTTCTGTCATGGTTTCTTCAACTCTTCTGTTCAAGGTTTTGTTTGTATGTGATATGATAAATCTTCTCAAAAGAAACGGTAAAATACTCATGAAGTGACTCTCAGAGCAGTTCATGAGAATATTATGTTTATGTGTTCATGTACTCATATACTGAGGCAGAAGAGGCTGAAAATGCTGCGACCATCACACGCATTTCAGAATTTGTGTAATAAACTAATCCACGCGTCTGCACCATTCATTCACACGGAGACACGCAGAACATGCAGGATTCATATTTAAATGGTATCTTAGCAGCTTAATATTCACAGATACTAGTCCATATCGTGTTTTGCTTTAAGCGTACTAACCAACTTTTGATGTATGCATCCAAAATTTGGCAAATTCCATGACATTCCGTGTTATACAGCAAATTCCATTTTTATGACAGGATTGCTAAATTCCATCCATTTTTTCCGAATCGTGGAAATCATAGAGCCCTAGTACTACTACACAGTAAAGTGGCTCTCCAGAAGCAGCAGTTGTCTAAACAAGAAAAGCATTCTAGACTCTAGTAATGCATACCATGTGTATATGTGTGTACTATATATGTATTCATGTACTGGATATAGTGCTTACTGGAAATTGCGCTTACTGATACCTTTGTAAATACCATAGAGACAGTGGAAATAGGTCTGACAGCAGGGAAAACATAAAAATCACTATGACACTGATAGGTCATTAACATGACTAGCAACTCTTATCAGAGACAAATGATGCATTCTCTCTCTAGATGCCACTTATTAATCATGCTCAACCAGGCAGAGTGGACACGTTTAGACATACCTGTGGCAGCAGTGGAGACTGGCGTCCAATCTGAGTCCACTGTCCATTTCGAACCCTGTATCCACTCACAACTTTTCCTGAAGAACAAGACACACAACAAAATCAAGATAATGCATGTTAGCACCACAAAATGTAAAAGAATTTACAAAGATTAAATAAGAACTTAGCTGATATAAATCTTCCATCTTCATTTGACCCTCTAACTCTAGCACTCTCTATTCTATTTCTATTTTAACTACTTTTGTTCTTCTTTTTATTTATTATAAAAAAAGCCTTTCTACATGTTCTGCATTAGGCTAACCGGGAATTGTCACAGAACTTACATATTATTGCTCTTTTGTTGGTTTGATTGCTTCTATGGTCCTCATTTGTAAGTTGCTTTGGATAAAAGCATCTGCTAAATTATTAAATGTAATTGTAAATATAGAAAATAAATGCATTAAAGCAGTATCTCACCAAGGCTGTGTGTGTGTGTCCTGAAGGCAAATGGATACATCGGGGAAGATGGGTAAGTGCAAGCAATGTCTGCATTGGTAACTACAAACACCAAAAACATCAGACGTCATAAATGAGATGACAAGCACTGATAACCAATCATAACATTCAAGGTATAGCTCAGAAACCTTTCACAACCCCAAACATCTGCAAGATTATTAGTGCTGAACTGGAAAATAGTTAAAAATGTCACAAATTGGTTGTACCTTTCTTCCCAGGAGGAATGACAGTGTCCACAGACATCATCAGATACATGCCAGCAATAAAGGGCTGTCTGCACAGAGCACACAACAGTCTTCGCATTGTAGTTAAATGTGTTGAATTAATAAAAACTTTTATACTGAATTGCTTACATATTTCATCAAATTTATAGTCTTAACATGTATATGACTATGTAATGAATAACTAACAGTATCACATTATTGAAAAAAAATGCAAACCTTAAGTAGTAATGCCTACCCTAGTAAAAAAAAAAAATGCTAAAATGTATTTGAAATATATTTATTTTGTGCTAAATATACTACAAATTTATTTACATATTTATGTGCTCAATAAAAATACCTTGCAATTGTACTTTGGTATACTAAACTGGCATACTTAAAGTCTGCTAAACTGTAACAACTAATTTTGTCCTTAATGCACTTTAACTGTGCGGAAGAAGTGCTGAAGTCCAACTAAAGATATACTGAAGTATATTTGATTGTGCTAAAGTGGAACTATTGCAAGTGTACTTCAGGTACACTTTAAATACCTTGCATTTAAAGACTGATATTATACAGAGATCATACAATCCTTATGAATAGTGATATAAAAACACATTTTAGACATAACATTAAGAAATGTGCATTGTGCAATAAAGAAATACTCCAAATAAATTTTAATTATAATTTTATATCAGTAAGTCTTAAGTGATATATCAAAAAATATGTTAATGGATTTGAAGTATACTTAGTATGAAATAAATGTATTTTTATACAAATTATAGTATAGGTTTTTTTTTTTTACTAGGGTAAACATTTTAAACATAGCATCTATCCTGAAGGCCTCACATGAAAAAAAAAAAAAAAAAACTTACATTGATTCAGTTGGAATAAAAAAATACATTGATTCAGTTGTAATAAAAAAAGGGTCCTAGTGATGGACCTGTTTACATAAGAATTTTTTTTTACAAGTGCATTGCACTTGTACATTTTGCCATTTAACTGTTTAGCCTGTATTTTGTGGTTACTCCCCTCACATTAAAAAAAGAGCTTTAGCAGATCAATGAGAACACAATGGACGTAATGGAAACAGGCACTCTGCAGTGATATATACACAGCAGCATGTCTCTATTGACCAATCAGAATCAAGGACTTGAACTAGCTATAAAATAACAAACTGCCTTGACAATAATACTGTCATTTGCAGGTTCCATCAACACATTCATATTTTCTAAGACATGGATGTGGCCCATTTTACAGTTGGCCTTAAAACAAGCAATTGTGCCCTTTGGCATGCGTGACATAAATTAGAATGGACATGAGCGGAACTGGAGCTTTTTCAGTCGCTTTTTTTTACTCATGCTCAATCAACACTTTATTTCCTTAACATTTACTAACTGCAATGAGCAATGTTTTACTGTACTTTTGGATCCACTCAGTAATAATTAACCCATAGTCTCTCTCTGAAAGCTTGAATAGATGCTTTTTCTCAGTGTTACAGGGTTTCAATAGAGAATTTAACAACTGCTTAAATATAAACCTAAACAATTTATTCACACATTAGAAGAATAGGAAAAAAGATTTGATTTATACTGTCAAACTCAAAAAGTCTCAATAATTTTAAGTCATAATTCTCTGATAATGGATTTTTGGTCTACTTAAATGGATTTCTGATTTGGTCTCAAATCTCATTTTGCAATTGTGTTCAATTCAGAAAAGTTCAGTCGTGTCAGGCTTGACATCATCGGCTTCAAAATCATTCTCGTTTGGAACAACAGGAAGGTGACAAAATGGAACAAATACGTCTTCTGAATAAATCACAGATATTCTTAGATCTGGTGGCGATAACTTACGGTTTGGAAGTCATTCTTAAAGTGAGTCCTGAGCAGTCTCTATGATGATCTACAATCAAGACAAGATAAACACATTAGTCACATCTCATGTCACCAAAACGCTGTCAGACATCGCACAAATACTGTTGTTTTATGTAGCACAGAAACTCAGACAGAAAATTGTCAAAAAGAGAGGAGAGAGAGTAAATGATGACAAAATTGTTAATTCTAGACATTGAACTAATGTCATTACACATAGTCTATTTCAGATCAGTAGGTCAAGTTTGGTTGATGCCGCTGTTTTAAAGCATGCTGATCAGCTCTGGAGTGAACGTCAGTATTTACCTCTGAAATTTTTGATATCACCATAGTGAATTTGCAGCACAAAGTAGTTAATTCTGGTGTCTCCTCCAACTTTAAAGCCAACATCTGAAAAAAATAGTGCAAAACAAGATGACACTTCAGTCTTTCATTGTTTTTCAGAAAAGAGACATTTACTCATGATGAATTATAAGTTCTAACAGCACTGGCTAATCGATCTGGCTGCTGTAAGACAGAGACGAGAGGCAGAAATGATGAGGAGAAAGGAGAGCACCTTTGGGTAGTTTGGTTGGAGGAGCATTCCTGGCCCAGGCATACATGATCTTGGCCTGATCCCGACACGTCCCCAGCTCTTTCCCACAATCCCTAAACAATCCAACAATATGTCAGAAATGACCCTCCAGTTAAGAATGATTATTGCTCGTCATAACACATACATTTGCAATATGGCCATTCTGTGTAGCTAAAAACTGACACAGAATGACAATAGTGAAGTTATCATATTTTTCATATGACTACAAAACTCAAATGTAGTAAATCACATTTGTCATACAACTACACAGCCCTGCACCAAAGTCCAGTGTCATAGGTTGAGCTTATGAGCACAACTGGTTGGGATGATCAAACAAACATGCTGGTCTGAATATTTCAGCAGTTGTTCTGAGAGGTGTTTCCTGCACCTTGCTGCAAAAGGAGGTCCAACATGTTATATAGGTTTGTGTGTATCTTTTTTTTTTACATTTGTAACATTCTTTGAGGTTCTAATGTGCACATTTCCTCATAAACTTCTCATTCGGTCTAATAGAAACATGTTCACAAACCCAAACATATCTGATTTTTTCCCTCTAGTGACTAGTTTTGAAGAAGGTAGTGCATCCAAATATCCCATCATGCCACTGCACTGGGGCTGCAGATGACTCATGGCCTCTCTGAATCTAGTATTTCTGAACATTCGCCAGGTTTGGTATAATTAGCCTATTTTCATGCTGATCCTCAGCGCTTCTGAAGCCTCACATCTCTCACTATGAAAGCGTTCCATGCAAGCCATGAGAAGCACCCTGCAGTATTTGCACGATGAATTTTTTATAATACATGAGTGACATTAAAGAGGGAGGCAATTGGAATATGGAAAACAGAAGTCTGATAGCAGGGAAATGAAGCCATTGTGGTTAAAATGAGTCAGAGACACTATATTTCAGATGTTTTAGCTTTAACCCTGACTTTATATCACGATAATATGTGCCTTTTTGATTATATTTGGTGTTGCCATGCATTGAGGTTTGTTTATCAGGTAATATGGCTGCTGAAGAAAGGATGAGAACCAAGCCTCCATCTCCCCTCCCTTCAGGTCATCTCAGATGCTGTTGTCAAGGTGCAAATGGTTGCTGTAGTAACAGGCAGTTTTCTTACTGTTTTTCTCTCTTTCTATAGGGAAGTGGCATTTGTTGCGGCACTGGCCAGAAGAAAGCTCAGATGAGATTTAAAGACACATTTGCTCAACTTGTTTTCAAAATTGCATGACTAGTACACTGAAAGCATTCACTTTTAAGTTTGCTTTTGAGATAATTTATTTCTACACAGGGGCAAAACTCTATTATACGTATACATTAACATTACAGTAACATTTGCATATTTCTTGTGCCACTAGAATCACCAAAAAGAAATGCAAAAATAATAACAGTGTTTCCCAAGCACTTCTACTTTCCCACACCCATCTGTCACTGGTCTGACAAACAGATACTGTAATCCAGCCTCAAACTCACACTTTTGGTTGAATCAGAAGCTAACATGTGAAAGAGATTAATGTTTTGAAAGCACCACAAGGTCACAGTGTTCACACCATCAGGAGCTCAACCTGACTGTGGCTTATTCATAGCTGACTACACATACAGTATAAAACAGGGACAGGAGTAATGAACACTGAACAGATGAAAGGCCTCATGCTTAACAACTGTAATTACAGTTTGTGCAACTGTTACATGTATGCACATCACCATTAAAAAGCTTTATTTGATCATTAATACAATAAAAAAGTAATATTGATGATTATTATTACAATATATAATAGCTTTCTTCTATTTGAATATATTTTTAATAAATTTTAGCTGAAAGCTGAATTTTCAGCATCATTACTCCAGTCTTCAGTGTCACATGATCCTTCAGAAATCATTCCAATATGCATAAATATTCCAATATTAATAAATATGCATTTATTAAAATACTTTCTTTTTTTCCTTTTTTTTTTGGTATCAATATCAGTCCATGCTTCATCATTTTTGTTCAAGTGAATGCATCCTTACTTAATAAATGTATCTTAAAAAAAATAAAGTAAAATAATTATATATATATATATATATATATATATATATATATATAGAAAGAACTGTAAAATATGTATGGTCATTCAGGTTGAATGTTTTTAAAAGCTGAGACAAAAGAAAGTATGGCAATATCAAAAATAAATTAAAAGAAGAAAAAAAAATCTTCTAAGCATTAAAGATCCTCCAGTCACTCCAGTTCTCAAGGTGTCAGAGGTGACTCACCAGTATCCTTGGGTGGCATAAGGGGTTTTACAGCCATATAAAATCATGTGATGGGCTGTGTCCATAGTGGCATGGGGAACAAAGTCCACTGAGAAGAGAAAAGTGTTTTAAAGTCAGGAATCTTAACATGGTAAGATGATACAATCAACTGTTTCTTGATAAATCAGTGTTGCAGCATTTCTGCACACAGTTGGTTCACATAGTTTTAAAACAACTATTTGACGCTTAAACCAAACATAAGAACTCTGAACTGAAAATAAGTTGTATTTTGTTTTAAAATACTTTCACTTAAATTACTAGTAAATTCACAAATAATTACCAAGAAACAGCAAGTACATTAAATCAAACATGAAAATTTGAAGTGTAACGACTGAAACAGTATTGTCTTGTAAAACATACAATCTCTGTTTTATTTATAACTTTAAAAAAATCATATTGAAACCTGAAACTTCTGTGAGGAGTTTGAAAGTCTGAATGCTGTTTGCTCTGCATAAACCACAATGAACCTCAATATACTACCCATATAAAAAGTGATGGATATCTTCAGGAAATGCCTCTCTCTCTCTATTGAAGCTATGAATAATAGATGGGATGTTGATTGATGGCAGTAGCAAGTCAGAGATAATGTAACTCTCAGATATATGCTGAAGTCTGGGTGGACCTGTTACTCTACAAACTACAGCCTGCCTTCTCTAAAGACCACCACAATGAAACACAGCACGTTCATGAAAAGCTGGAGATTCTCACAACCAGTCAGCGACTACAATGACTGAAATCTCATAAACCCTCAATACACAAAACACGCTTCATTTCAAGATGGATATCGCTGAAAGTAATGATAACATGCAGTTTAATAAGTAACTGCTTTGATTCAGCGGCTTACTTCGGCGAATGATTTACTTTCTGAATGATTCATTAAATACACCCGCTCAAATGAGACATTTCCAGTGAATCAGACTACAATGCTTGCACTGTATAGGTTTGTTTGTGCTTGAAGCTTGAAAGGATGGGACAGTTTTATAAAAAAAAGCATGCACTGTCTTGTTATCTCAAGACTGTAATCTTATATACACAACTCAGGTAAAATATGACTTCAATTTCCATAGCGCTGAAGATTCAGCACTGCAGGAAAACAATACTTGGTTGTCATACTGACTTACTGGTTTAATATATATTAATATATACATTGTATATTATCCATCCCTATTAAAATCATTATTATATGTTACCAAAGTATTCAGATAAAGAATAAACTTAAGAATATCAGACAATCTCTGAACCCTGAATGAAGCATCACAACCGAATACAGTAAATGATCAACTTTACATGAAGACTAAGGGCCATTAACATGCATTGTTGAGGTTTGTGAACTCAACAAACAGCCTGCCATTGGCCATCAGTCATGGCCGCGGCCGCTCGAGTCTCAATGTTATCAATGGGATTTACTGGCCTGGACGACTTGTGTAAAGATCTGCTTACACACACAGCAGGACAGAGAGGTTATACTTTGATGTTAGTGAGAGCAAATGCAGTCTCATCTGAAAATAAAACAGGAGAGACCGGCCTGAACGAGATTACATGTTTAAAGCCTGATCAGATTAAACATTCATTTCATCATCAGGATCACAGTTAACAAATACCAGTGAAGCATATGAATTCAAGATGGCGCCAGGCACAGACGCAGCGGCCGCTTCTTGTCCAAACAATACAGTCTACTGAGGCCAGGTTTCATTCAATTGTGTATTTAAGTCCTCATGACTTCCTTTTTTGGTCTCAAGTTTTATTTGTTCATAGATGATTCATGGGGTGAGTCTTTCTCTTCTTCTTGTTCTCTCAAGTTTTTGGCTTAGTTTGGATGTTTATTTAGTAAATATTACATGTCTCTGTGATTTCCCATTGTGGATGATACATGTACTCACCTATATAGGCCTCCTGTGACGTGGGGACAGGAACAGCCATACAGTAGTAACTGTCAGACTGTTAAGAAACAAATACACTTATTAGGCACTTCAACAATATATTCATTACTGATTATCAGTAATGTTTACAAAAGCTGACCAACCACTGAAATACTATATGCTACATTAATTACTTACTGAAGTGTTATATGCTGCTCAATTATTACTGGTGCTCAGTTATTAATAATGGTTCTTCTCATTATTATTATCAGTGTTAAAAACAGTTTTGCTTAATATTTTGAGGAAACTTTTTTATTTTTCAGGATTCTTTGATGAACAGAAAGTTCAAAAGAACAATATTTATTTAAAATAGAATATTTTGCAACATTATAAATGTCTTTGCTGTAGGGTTGCAAAATTTTGTGACTTTTCAAAGTTGGAAACTTTCAATAGGAATTAAGGGGAATATATGGGAATAAACAGGAATATATGGGAATTAACAGGAATATATGGAAATTAACAGGAATATATTGGAATTAAGAGGAGTATATGGGAATAAACAGGAACATATGTGAATTAACAGGAGTGTATGGGAATAAACAAGCATATACTGGAATTAACAGGAGTATATGGGAATAAACAGGAACATATGGGAATTAACAGGAGCATATGGGAATTAACAGGAGTATATGGGAATAAACAGGAGCATATGGGAATTAACAGGAGTGTATGGGAATTAACAGGAGTATATGGGAATAAACAGGAGCATATGGGAATTAACAGGAGTGTATGGGAATAAACAAGAATATACTGGAATTAACAGGAGCATATGGGAATTAACAGGAGTATATGGGAATAAACAGGAACATATGGGAATTAACAGGAGTGTATGGGAATAAACAAAAATATACTGGAATTAACAGGAGTATATGGGAATTAACAGGAGTATATGGGAATAAACAGGAACATATGGGAATTAACAGGAACATATGGGAATTAACAGAAGCATATGGGAATTAACAGGAGCATATGGGAACTAACAGGAGTATATGGGAATAAACAGGAACATATGGGAATTAACGAGTGTATGGGAATAAACAAGAATATACTGGAATTAACAGGAGTATATGGGAATTAACAGGAGTATATGGGAATAAACAGGAACATATGGGAATTGACAGGAGTATATGGGGAAAAACAAGAACATATGGGAATTAACAAGAATATATGGGAATTAACATGAGTATATGGGAATAAACAAGAACATACTGGAATTAACATGAATATATGGGAAAAATCAGGAATACACAGGAATAAACAGTAATATACAGGAATAAACAGGAACAGGAATATAGGGGAATATACGGGAATATATGGGAATTTGCAAAATTGCAAGTTAGCCTATAACAGGGAAATCTAATGCAGTTGAAAAAAAACATCTTGCAGCATAGACTTAGTTGAAACTCAAGTGAATTTCGACTGTGCGCATTCCTCTATCACATGCACAATAATTTCTAGAATCTGCACACTACAGCAGGACTACTGAAGTCACACCACTGTATTTGAAAATTATCATTGTTATGGTAAATATATTTGATCTATGGTATTAAAGTTTCACTAGCAAACACTAAATCAAAATGTGTCAATACAGCAGCTAGCTAGACAGTAAATCAGATATGCTAAATATAAACTAGCTATCATGGTGCTAGCTAGCTCAACTGTGATGCTGTTTCTTCAGCTAGCCAGTTTTATGTTTTAGGTTATAGTTCGATTTAGCATGCTGATTGAAGAGTTTTTCTCAATTCATCTAGCTTATTTCTATTAATTTTTCCAGCATCAATTGCAAAATATTTTACCATTCCAGAATATTCCAATTGTTTATAACTATTTATATATCTGTGTGTGGCATTGCATTAGTGTTTATTTATTTGATTTTTCTAATGTACATTCTACAGAACAATGCCACATGAGCCAGCTGACATTTTTAATGGGACTTTTTTTTGTTTGTATATGATACAGTCTGTATAATTACCCCAAATTTCTAATTAATTCCCTTCAATTCCCATACATTTCAACTTGGAATATTTCCAAAATACTCCAGCTTAACTTCCCATGGAAAGTTTCTGAAAATTTACCATAATTTTTCTGCCTGTTTGCAACCATACATTATCATCACTTTTTGCTGAATTTTTTTCCATTTATTTCTATTGAAAACACAAACACACCAAACATCTGAATTGTAGTATATCATAGTTTCTGCGTAAATATTAAGCAGCACAACTGTATTTAGCATTGATAATAATAAAAAATGATTCTTGAGCAGATTTCCACTGAAGACTGGAGTACTTGTACTTTTCTTGTTTTTCAGTCATTCTGATTTAGGCTTGCTTGTACTTGCTGTAATTCTCTCTTTCTTCAGCTGCCTGAGTAACAAGGTTCAGTGCATTCAGCACTGTCAGCTACACAGAAAATCAGCTTAAATCTGCAGCAATGACTACAGCTCTAATAATTACACAGTAGGAGGAGATGCAGTCCAGACCTTAGCCCTGCAGAAAAACTGTTAATAACAAGACATTAAATATTAAACCTCTATGCATCTGAAGGCCTTTGAAGATCAACTAAAACATCTCAAATGTGGTTACAATCTTTTTAACATTACTGCACTACAGAACGTGTCATGAAACACTAAACTACATTTTTTGAGACATTAAAAGAGGTGTTTCACTGCATATCATAGAAAACAATGTTAAAATCCATTAATTTTAGAGAAAACTGGTTAATTTTGGTCTTGTGGGTTTAAAATCTTCATTATCCCTATAGTACATTGATGACTCATCCGTGTCTCCCAATTAGTCATGAGACTGTGCATCATTATCCTATAAGAAGACGTTTCTCTTAAATATTCATAACAGCATGTGTTTATTTCCTATGACAGATGCTTCAAACTCTAAGATCATGTACAGCAGTTGAGAGACGCGTTCATGGATAGCAGTGAGTGTTTGTTTTCACTTGCCATGAATTCTCTTACATAGACCCTGAGTATCCGACACAAATGTGATCCATCCACACGTGCATGTAACTGTTTTTTACATCTCCTCGATATAACCGATTAACGCCTTGACTAAACACCACAAAATAACAATCTCAGAAGTTATTATAAGTAACAGTGCGCTTATATATATTTTCCACCCAGAGTACAAATGCAACTGGCTGTGCATTTATTGTCTGTATTAAATTATAGCTGTCACAGGATGTGTTTATTTAAGCATGCATATTATATTTGTTCATTCTGATGCAGGGAATAATGAAGTGCAGCTTGCGTTTATGTGCTGCTTGTCTCCCCTCTTCCCCATGACCTATCACGATCACTTTTATAGCACTTTTCAAAACAGTGGTGAGAAGTAACTGGAGATGAAACAAGGGGTTTCAGGACTCTTCAAAGAAGATGTAAAGAACTCTTACCTCTCCTGGAATCACCCCTGGTATGCGAATATCCAGGGAAAAGTTGTAAGGATTTGATAAGACAAATGGCTGTCTGGTCCTTGAGCAGTCATTGGGGTCTGACCAGGCACTGTCCTGAAACCTGTTACCAAAAAAAAAATTGTGCATTGCTATCTGAGTTGCTAGGATGCATATTTGACAAAGTACTGATGTTAAATTTGGCTGGAACAGTGAACAATCAATGAACCTGCCCTAGAACTACTGATGCTTGCTTCTGCAATATTTGACAATATTTTGCAATATGACTGTGTCCAAATTGTTCAGCCCTATTACAGAACCTTTTTGATGGTATTAAACCATACATTAGATTTCAGAAAAATGAATGATGAAAATGCAGATTTCATTTCAGGTTTGAGAACAGATAAAACGGAATTTCATATATTCAATATTGCAAGGCTCCCTTTTTCTGCAAATGTTTTTTGGACCGGCTTTATCATCCATTTGATTGGAAAAGACCAAAACTGTGTAAACGCCCCTTAATTTAACTACTGCAACAGCGCAATTTTGGCTGAAATGGTTTTAGAGGGCTGAAATCACTGATGAAACAGTGACATTTAATTAACGCTTCTCAGTAGTTTTTATTTGAGTTTGGATTAATACACTTGTTTAATAAATTGTTTATTAAATAAATATTATTTTTGGTTTCTATATATTTTAGTGTTTCTGTAAAATATTCATTTCAGTGCATTACTAAAATAAAACACTTGTTGGATCACTTCTATATGGCCAAAAAAACAAAAATCAAATAATAGCATCTGTATGCTGTTAAAATAAAAAAGGTTAACAATTTATTTGTGTCCATGTTACATGTATTTTCTCTAGTAACTACAGTAAATTATGTGCAATTAATGAGTTAATTTTTTACTCAGTACTCAGTGTAATTATAAGGACAGATTAGAATGATGTGTGACCAGAAAAGCATTAAATATCCATTAAGGAACTGCATTGCCTCACCTCTTGAACCTGAACATGGGGTTTTGGACACTGCGGCTATAACACTGAAAGAAGAGTGCAAACACAAGCACGCCGCACCCCAGAATGCCCATCTCTGACCGGACGGAAGAGCGATCAACAACAGAACTGAAAGTGAGCCGATGCGTTTCAATTCTGCCCTGCCGCCATAAGCCACAGCAACACTCAGCGACTGCGGGCTGCTCCGGATTCCTGCAATTCGCTCTTTCTGCTCTCCTCGCTCCCTCAATCTCTTCAAAAAAGTGCCATAAAAACAGTCCACGTCTCAGTCGCCTCCACACTGAATGAAACCAGGGATGTCCAGATACAGTAAGACACCGCCAACCGTGATAAAGAGGAGGAGGAGAATTGCTTCTTGCTTCTCACGCCGGGCAGAGCATATCACGAATGCAACATCAGGCTTCTGTCACAACCTGTAAAAACAGCAGCCAAAAGAAGAGAATAGATGAAGAAATAGATGAAAATAAATGTAAATATCCCTTATAAATATAATCCAGCAGAACAATCAGTGAGATCAATTCTTACATCCCGACCAACATTCATGAAATATACATGCAGTCCATCTCTGAAGAGACAGAGAGAGAGAGAGACAGAGAGAGAGAGCACACAATAATCTAATCAAAGAGGATTCCCATAACAATACCCTCGGCTTGCTCCCTAGGAGACACAGGAAGTGAAGGGGCCTCAGCAGTGCTTCGTGACGGGGGATGTCACTTCAGTAGGGCGGCACCATACTGATTATCTCTGCAAATTTTCAGATTGAAAGAGTAGCACTTAAAGGTATGCTCTGCCAGACATCAATAAGCTGATCTGAATGTAGAGTTAATGACCAGGGCTGAGCCACAGAGAATTATGTGAGGTATCAACATGCTGTGTGCACCATCATACAATAAATCCACATTGAGCGCCAGCGGCAAGAAATTTCAATGTAATCGATGGGATGCAAAAACAGACACTGCCACGCTAATCGTGACTGATATAATTTCTGTAAAGGCAGATGTCTCATGATGAAAAGAAGAGGCCTATCCAAAGAAAGACAAATAAATGGCAGGAAAAACAAGCAGACAGGGAGGAACTGAGGGCTTACGCTCTTTCAGCGTAAGCTGAATTAATCACTGAAATAATCCTCGACACTGTTGGAAATTAACATATTGCCAAGGAGCGCTTTCTAGGCCATATGATATCAGAAACATACGCAGCTTAACAGACACAGCAAATTCACTCTTACCTTGCATATTCTCAGGAAGAAACTAGCATATTTTGACAAATGTTACAATTTTCAAACAATATAATGACATTTTTGGTGTTTCGTATTTACTATAATTTCAATAAATTATAGTAAATATGGTCACACTTTATTTTAAGTTCCAATTCTCTGCATTAACAAACCATTAACTATGTCTTCTGTCTCAATATACTCCTAATTTGCTGCTTATTAATAGTTAGTAAGGTAGTTACAGTAGGTTTAGGTATTGGGTATGATTAGGGATATAGAATATGGTCATGCAGAATATGTGCTTTATAAGCACTAATAGCCAATATGTTAATAACAGGCAAGCTAATAAACTACTTAATAGTGAGAATTGGTCCCTATGCTAAAGTGTTACCATAAATATTAAATTAAATAACATAAAAAAATGGCACTCAGGGCAATTCTGGCCATTTTACCCTTTTCAGTTTAAGGGGGCCTTTACATGATGACACCATTTGAATGAAAAACTGAATACTTTTTATGCGCTTCAGCCAATTATTTACACAACAACATTTTGAAGTGCAGATTTTTGAAGGAAAAAAAAAAAACATTGTCTCAAAAAATGAGAAAATACAAAACTACAAAATTGAATTTGTGAAAACAAGACAAAAATGAGTAACCAATGGCGATCCACTTTCTTATTTCTTGTATCACCCTGACTTTAAAAAGTCTAACTGATACGGTATGTTGTCAATGAAAGTAGGCAGCTATCTTCTAAGTAGATGTTAATTTTTTAAAACACTGCACTTCCAAGTTGTGTCAAATGCATGATTTTCTAAACCAAAGAGAACAGCAATCACATGTTCCTAAGCATCATTTATATAACTTTCAAGGATGTTTATGTGATCTATAGAGCTACTTCCTTTTCTAAAACCATAGTGAGCATCACTTATAAGACTCCATTATCCATACAAGTGATTTATTAATCATTCTCTCCACAATTTTACATAAACAACTCATCAAGGCTATGGGGCAGTAACTGGAAGGTTCACTGTGATCCTTCCCCGCTTAATAAATAAATAAAAAAAAAATCAAGGCAAGTACAGGATGACAGTGTAAAATAAATTCTTTGAAACCTGACTGTGGATGATGTTTGAACCAACAGCCGTATCGAGTGATCTGTTTATGGCTGCTGTAGCTCTTCGGTGATGAAAGGTTGGTTATATCAGGAGCCTGATCGAGACGGTACGCAGCACATCGCCCGCGACGACGATCATCGTGTCAGGACCGCTTCCCACGTATCGACGAGGAAGCGAAAGGTTCAGTAGACTGTTTGCTTTAAACGAATGGTTATCGTTATGGTGTAAAGAACAGAAA
>JAFVLL020029068.1:0-12180 GCA_021397915.2 Tor tambroides | reverse complement strand
TTTGAAAGCCAAATTTTTTATACTTTCAAAAAAGCATTTGGCAGTTGTTTTGCTCTGTATTTTTGCTAAAGGTTTTACATTTGTCAATATGATGAGCAATGATGAGTTATGACAGTTCACTAGAATTTCAAGAAAAATATATAACACCACAAATATGTGGAATATGAGTATGACAGTCACATAGTCTTTTACATTTGTTTGAAGGACACAAGTTGAAATGATAAAAATGTGAGAATGAGTAAAGATAGAGAAAAAGATCACAAAACCAGATGGAAATAATTCAAGATTGTGAGTTTGAGTGAAGATATTAAGTTTCTGAACTTTATGAAAAAGTCACACTCATACTTTGTGATTAAATGTCACATTTATTAATACATAAAGAAGAGCACTATTAGAAAGAATAAAGAAAATGCTGTGCTGCCATCTAGAAAGAAAGGAAGGCAGAAAAAATCTCCCACAAGAGAGAAATCATGTTTTGGTGGCTCAGTGGATGCGGAGAGGAAAACTCACGTTCACATTCATTGGCACTGTTAATCGTGGCTGGTTTCCATGGAAACTGGTTGAAGCCGGGGCAACAGCGATCACATGACGGCCCGCAAGTGTTGTGCTGGCAGTCACACTGAAGCCTGAGAGACACAGACAGAAAAGACAAATCACAGACGAATATCCAAAGACAATCACACAAGTTTATACATTAAAACCTAAAACTTGCTATATGCTTTTGAGCTATTTGAGCAATTTTCAAATATAATTCTTTTGTTATATTTATGTGAAGAATATGAGCATATTAGCACATATGTATATATTAGCTGTATTTATTTTGTTAATGTTTCAGAACAGAATTTTATAATGAATTTGTCACTGCCATGTTTGAAGTTTAGTTCCATGAGAATCACTCTTGTCCTCTTTCTGTCTCAATCTTGAGGGGCCACTATATGCAAATACTAAAGTACTTCATGTCTATGGGCCTCAAATGAGCCACACAAGAGCTTTTATTCAAGTGTCTAAACTTCTCACTGACCTTGCTGCTTCCAGGAAAAGAGTGAATTAGGGAGATAGTGAGAAAGCAAGAGAGTCTTTAAAACCTGAGAGTCTGAACAGGTTAGGTTCTTCACACTTGCTAAATTTTCCTACATCATCTGAAAAGCTAATGGAATTAAGACTCAGCGGTCTGCTCATGAGTGGCTGCATTCACACATGTATCACCATATAGCTACAAAGTTGACAGTAAACAACTGCTACAAACTTTACATACACTATATTCATACATTCAAATGATAATCATTAATAATGCCCATCAAACATAAACAAAAAAGCATTCATAGACTTCTAATAATGAACCATGAAAAAAAAAAAAATCTAAATATGCTATATAAATCTTTATATTCAACATGCCATGAACAAAAAATATGTTTGTATGAATCAAATGATAAAAAATCATACTAATTCACCAAATCGTAAAATAGTTACATTTTCTCAGATCGGACTGAACAAATGGCGCAGCTGGAACAGAAATGTTACAGTCGGTGCTGTTAAGACCTTTGAAAATTTTGTAATTGCTAAGATGTTCATAAAACAACACGAAACACAAGATCAATATGGGCCGGATCCATATTCATGCTCTGCTAATAACTGTTGCTTAGCAAAATAGTCTGTTCGTGAGCGCTACTAAGTCGTGGTTTTATGTAACAGCAGTGTCATGTGACCAAAAGTGCAATTCTAATTGGTTAACCCATTTTCTTTGCAGTGCGATGGAAAAGAGAGCAATAATTTGTTGCATTGAATGCATGTGAATGATTGTATGGGTCTGAAAAGACTGAATAAACGACTGAATGAATGCTGTTCACTCAAATTAAGATGTTTATCACACTGAATTTCGTACCGAACATTCGTCTTTGTTTGAATGGGCCTTAAAGGGTTAGTTCACCCAAAAATAAAAATTCTGTCATTAATTAGTCACCCTCATGTTGTTCCAAACCCGTAAGACCTTTGTTCATCTTCAAAACACAAATTAAAATATTTTTGATGAAATTCTGAGAGCTTTCTGACCCTGCATAGACAGCAACACAACTGATATGTTCAAGGCCCAGAAAGGTAGTAAGGACATCATTAAAATAGTCCATGTGACATCAGTGGTTTAACCATAATTTTATGAAGCTACAAGAATACTTTGTGCGCAAATAAAACAAAAATAACAACTTCATTCAACTATTTCTTCTCTTCCATTCAGTCCCTTAATTTGTGTTCCGAAGATGAACGAAGGTCTTACAGGTTTGGAATGACATGAGGGTGAGTAATTATTGACAGAATTTTCAATTTTGGCTGAACTATCCCTTTAATGGTGTGTAACATCCATAAGAAGTCTTAAAAAAATTCATCACATGATCATAAAATAAAACTTCTGACATGTTCACTCTCATTAGTTTCAACAATGTTCCATCCAGTCTTGCACATAAACATATACAACACACAGACTTTTCACTTTCACTCATTTGAGTAATACTGAGTGCACACATATGGAAGGACGCACATTTGCACTCAAGTCTACATCTTAGTTTCCCTGAATCTGTTTGGATGGTTCCACTTGAGCAGCAGTTTAATCCTTCATTAACACCCGGCCACAGTCAGAGCAAGTGTTCCAGACCCTCACTTCAAATGAGCTACAGCCAACCGTACTAACCAACCCCATCCACAGTCTATTAACCCTTCACACTAGTTCACACTACAGGATTTTAAGGAAAATCAGCGGGTGATCGGCGCTCCACAATCTTTATGTGTGAACTACACAACGATGTATCAAAGAGGCTCGCTGACGCGTCGCCGACACCTCGCCGACGCCAGACAAATATCTAGCATGCCAAATATCTGGACCGGTCGGCCGACTCGACGTCACGTGGTGTCAGGTGTCGTGACGAGCTACAGCCAATGAAAGAGCAAGGCATGGGTTGAGGTCACCGGAAAAAAAAACAACAGCAGCAACTTCGCTTAAAGAAAAGTTAGGCTTTTATTTTTGCACATAAGCGTCTTTCACTCTCCTTCACAGGCTTTTGGCTGATATATTTTTTTTATTAACCACCAATAGTTACTGTTGCCATGA
This sequence comes from Tor tambroides, assembly GCA_021397915.2. NCBI lineage: Eukaryota > Metazoa > Chordata > Actinopteri > Cypriniformes > Cyprinidae > Tor > Tor tambroides. The sequence continues at coordinate 9,083 of JAFVLL020029068.1, read as the reverse complement.
CCGACAAACACTCACACTACACATCATGTTCTCACGCAGTGAAAAACACATCGCAGAGCAAAGAGGAAACTGACCACACACCGACAGAGAAGACAGAGCAGGTTACTTCTGATATGAAACAAGGTCTCAGGACTCTCAGCTTTTAAATTGAGTCATTTTTAAAGAAATTCAAACAATAAATACATTTTTGTGGCTCTTCAATATGTCGTTACACATCACTGTATTGCCTCAGTTCAAACACGTGAACCGATCGTCACAAATAGAAAAAGTTGTATAAAGTGACAAACCTCAAATTGACAAACCTCAGCCTTTAAAATATTTATTTTAAAAACAAAGAAGGAACGAGTCAAAAGTATAAAGAATTTTCAGAGGATGAATTTGCATTTTCAATAAGCCAGTCTGCTGTTTTTGTTCAGAACAAAAAGCTAACGTGCCTTCAAAAATCTAAAAAATTTAGACCGTAAGATGTGTGTGCTTTAAATTAAAAATATTCTTTACGCTTTTGACTCATCCCTTTTCCTTTCTTTTTTCTTAAAAATAGTTTAAAGTCTAAAGGTTTTGTCGTTTTTGGAATTGCAGATACAGCGGTTTCCCCAGTAACGGCTGTACACAAAGCAGCGCTGTGCTCACGAATGCTACTTTATGAGATGAAACGATAATGCCACTGAAACTTCTCTCAAGGCAGTCGGTTCACTTCAGAGATACATTATTATAAAAACACCCACGCTGCGTTTTGACTTTGAAATGTTTATTTTATTATTTCACTTTAATTGCGACAGTTTAACTGACCACGGGCATTTTTGCTTACCTTTTACACGGCTTGAAAGCGCAGACTCTCCCATAAAAAAAGCAGACTTTACAGGAGAATTTACATTATTTTAACCACAATTTGTATTTGTCGTTTTCAAGCCAACCCTGACTGAAGCAGCCACCTCCCGACATGATTTTATCTCCTGCTCTGCTCCATCAGAGGGCGCGCGTCAATTTCGGAAAATTTTAATTAATGTCAATAGCCACATGTGTGAGTTGAGCAGAGCTGTTTTCATTTTATGCAAAAAGCATTTTGTCTAGAAAGTGAACTAACATTATTCAGTAATAAAGCAAATTATTATAAAACCAATGCAATTGCAATTTCAAGCAGTTTCAAGCACTTTATCCAAAATTCAAGCACTTTTCAAACCTTGAAAACACTATGTTAAAATTCAAGCATTTTCAAGGATTTCAAGCACCTGTACGTACCTTGTGTTTTAACAATGCCCTTACTACCTTTCTGGGCCTTGAGCTTGTCAGTTGCATTGCTGTATATGGGAGGGTCAGAAAGCTCTCAGATTTCATCAAAAATATCTTAATTTGTGTTCCGAAGATGAACGAAGGTCTTACAGGTTTGGAACAACATGAGGGTGAGTAATTAATGACACAATTTTCATTTTTCAACTCCACCCCTTGTATAATAAAAAAAACACTACAGAAACACACAATAATTTGTCAACACCTAGAGAAAATATGTGTTGCATGTTGAAATATACAGGTGTGACAGTCTCAGAGGAAAACATCTGGTCTCCTATATCCCTATCGCATGTGTATCAGTAAAACGCCACAATATCAGTTACACACGCACGCAATACATTTCCTATACAGAGGAAATTACAAAGAACAGCAGATTTAACAGAGATCCACAAAGGTTATGAAAACTCCCCCTCCTCTCCAAATGCAATGTTAGCATCTGTATGATCTGTATTAACACTCTGGATTTTGTTAAGTCTCTCACAGGAGAGTTTCTTTTTTCAAACTGACACATCTGACACCTTCCAGGTGGTTTATATTCCTGTTTGCTCACACCGAACACTCCAGGAATCTCTGGAATGACCGAATACAGTAACCGACTATTTATCAGCAGGGACAAAAACTATGACCGGCAGATATATCTTGATTACGACATACAAAGAGCCAGGAAAATCTCTCAAGATTCCTGAAATATTACATAAAGAACATGATCTGCTTTATGTCCAAAGGTCTGCTGCTCTAGAGGACCACACCACATATTTTTGAGGATTTTGCTTAAATGTTTGTAAGATTTCATTACTCTTTAACTTCTGGGACATGATTACAGTAGCAAAAAACTGAAGCCAATGAATCTGTCCTAAAAAACATTTTACAATAACCTAAGAGAATGAAACCCTTCCTTTTTTGTGAACTGATACTTTTCAAGCAGGTTAAAAACAGAGAGATAATTTACAGTGTTCTCTGTCTCGTGGTACACGGCTATCTTTTGACAAGCTAGTAAATCCAGATGCTTGCAGGGCCTCAGAACTGAAGAATGTCCCTCCCAAGCCACCTTCACTCACTGTCCTGAGACACGTGCCTAGAGAAAGCGAGCTGCTCTGACTATGAGCCTTCTAGCTAAAAACCTTAGTGCAAATATCCTAAAAAAACAACCTGATCTGACATTGGTTGTTTTGTGGTATTAGAAGCCCTGTGGCTATTTTCTAAAACTCTGGATTACGTAATAGTTCTTGTTAAAATGTTGTGTTTGAGGGAAAATAATATTGTAAGGTGCAAAAAGTTGAGAATCAAGCAAGTGAAGACTCCTCAGAGCAGAGCGTCAGGCCAGCATGTATGTGCCTGTGTTAGTGGTCTACTGTGCAGGTGGAAACTAAGGGTAATTTTAATACCCTCAGGGTACAGGAAAGAGTAGATTATGAATGAGAATGATTTCAGCCTCCTGCTTTGGCACACACACACATTTACAGCTCATAGTTATGCAAATATGGAGGTGTATGGACAAATCTGGGAAATTTTTGAATATTGGCAACAGTGTAGCAACAACATTTGCATATTGATGATGAAAGTATAATTACATCTTACCATACTTTTATAGTTTTAAATGACATGTTCCATGGATACGGCAAGAAAACAGGTTCTAAATGGAACTGTGTGGCAACTACAGGGCAAAATACTTTGACTGACTACTACTGACTGACTACACTACTGTTCAAAAGTTTGGAGACAGTCAGATTTTTGTTACGTTTTTGATTATTTTTTTTTGTAAAGTTATTGAAACAAGTCTTTTATGCTCATCAAGGCTGCAATATTAAATACAGTAATAATGTGAAATATTATTACAATTTAAAATAACAGTAAAAATAATTTACAGCATCATTACTCTTCATCATTAGTCTTCAGTGTTACATGATCCTTTAGAAATCATTGTAATATGCTGATTTAATGCTCAAGAATCATTTATTATTGTTATCTTATTATTCTTATTATGATTTATGCTGAAAACAAAACATTGTTTTTCAGGTTTCTTTAAAGGGATAGTAAATGATGACTCAGTGAATAGAAAATTCAAAAGAACTGCATTTATTTGAAATAGAAATCTTTTGTAAAATTATAAATGTCTTCAGTTACTTTTGATCAATTTAATGCATCCTTGCTGCATAGAAGTATTAATATCTTTAAAAAAAAAACTTGTCTGCAAACATTTGAACAGTAGTTTTACTATGAGTACAGGAAAGTGAATATTTGTAAAACGTCTTGAAAGCCTGGCAGGATGTTCACATGCTCTGACACCCTGTTTGATGGTGTGAAGGTGCAACTTCTGACTTGTGATATTTAGAGCCCATAAATAAAATAAAAATATTCTTAGAAGTCACTTACTTGTATGGGTCATTGGGGTCTTGGGCATTACAGGCCTCAGCGTGGCCATTACACACACACCTCCCTCCAATACTGATGTCCTTAATACTGTAGTAATACTAAAGAATAAATGCAGATAATAGGTTATAGTTAGAATCCTTTATGGTTTTAAACATGAATGTGATAGCATTTTATTTGTCATTGCTGTCCATTGAATCGTACTCTTCGTGTGACTGTGGGGTCTCTCAGGGCTTTGCCCATCAGGTGACCCAGCAGTGTGTTCGTGCGCAGGAAACGCAGGCGGATGTTGGTGGCCTTGGTGAACTCCCTCAGGACAGGAGAGTAGGAGAAGTTCATGGCGCCTGGACGTCCATTCACCAGAGATACCACGATCTGAACGTGTGTGAGAGTGATTTAACAATCATAAAAGTCAGACGTCAAAATAATACCTAAAGTGCTATAAGTATATAAGTGCATTGACAGAGACATAAGCAGGAGAGATAGGTCAGTGGGCAAGAGCCAGTGTTTGTCTGTGTCTGTACCTCTCCATTCTCCAAAGGGACAATCCGTGAGTACTCTGTTGTGCAGATGATATCGTCATCATGGTTGATCCTCTCAATAGTCCTCTGGCCAAACCGCTCAATACAGTCTCTCTTAGAGGCTGGAGCAAACACAGAGACATGAACAAATCAGCTGAGAAAATGTAAAATCAAAAATTAACTTTCCCTTGCAATGAGATCCAACAATCTAATTCCCAAGAGAGAAAATCAAGTCCTGCCCTTCAGTTTTTTCTCCTTTGAGAAGCAGTTTCACTTGAATAAATATCTCAATAGGAAAGAAATGATGAGATTTCCATGTCATGCCGACTTTAAGTAATTAGTGGACTTTGATTTGGTTATTAAAATCTTTAATTCCAATATCATGTAGGACGGTGTAATTAAAGATAATTTAACATGTTATCTAAAGAAAATAATAATTTTAATATAAATAAATAAAATTATTATAAATTAATAAATATATAAATAAAATATAATAGTAATAAATTATTTAAATTAATATAAATGTAAATGATATTTATATTAATTTATATTTTATAAAATATAACAGTAAAAATGTCATTCAAATTAATATAAATGACTAAATTAATATAAACATAATATGTGACCCTAGACCACAAAACCAGTCTTAGGTGGCATGGGTATATTTGTAGCAATAGCCAAAAATACATTGTATGGGTCAAAATGATCCATTTTTCTTTTATGCCAAAAATCATTAGGATATTAAGTAAAGATCATGTTCCATGAAGATATTTTGTAAATTTCCTACTGTAAATACATTAAAACTTAATTTATGATTAGTATAATATGCATTGCTAAGAACTTGATTTGAACAACTTTAAAGACGATTTTCTCAGTATTTTGATTTTTTTTGCACTCTCAGATTCCAGATTTTCAAATAGCTGTCTCTCAGCCAAATATTGTCCTATCCTAACATACCATATCAATGGAAAGCCTATTTATTCAGCTTTCAGAAATGTATAAATCTCAATTTCGAAAAATTGACCCTTATGACTGGTTTTGTGGTCCAGGGTCACATATAAAGTGTTATATATAAGCAACTATTCATAACATATTCATCAACCTGAACTAAGGAAGTACTAGTTAAAATTGTCTCAGTGTATAGCAGGTGATTGTTGACCTAAGATTTAATTAGGTTTTACTGGTTTCTAACTAGCATCAGCAGGTAAGTTCATTGCTTTATGTTTTCTCTGTTTTTTTAATGTTTTCCACCAATATTATATTTCAATCTGGACATTACTCAATAAAGCACATCTTAAGTCATGTGGCCAATTTTTACCCAACAAAATAAATAATTAATGATGAACTAAAGGCTGACTCTAGACTGAATATTATTTAAAAAAATCTGCCGATTATAAAGTATAAGTCACACAGTAATCTGTCACACAATGTTCTCTCCATCTTTCTGCAGCGTTCTGCTTTGTTCTGTACAGAGTCATGGAGGCAACTGTGATCTGATGGATTGTGAGTTTAACAAAACAACTGAATATTACGTTTCAATATGCTTATAATGCCAAGCCTCCAAATGCCAGCCAAGGACTGTAGTTATCATTGCCAGGATTGTGTTGCCACCTACAGTACCAATGGCCTTTAGTGACAAACAAAATAACTCAATATATGTGTGTTGCAAACCCTAATGCCAGAGAACAGAGAGAACTGGCCACAACCCGACCTTTCACACTTAACCCACACTTTCACTTCCATCACTGAAGGCTACACACTCTTCACAAAGTTGTTTTCAGCACATAACACATTAAGAACAGTAATAAAATGCTCATTTCAGTTATACTCACAGGCAAAGAACTGCCATGGCTGGTATGTTTTCCCAAAGTCAACAGAGCGCTCCAGCACCCACAGGTCCGGCCGGGGCGAGTTGGCAAACTTGATGAGCACATATGCAACATGGAAAAGCTGGGAAGAATAAAAAGAATTTCAATGTAAGTTCACATAAGGATAATGTCTTATTTGCATTAAACTGTATAATTTATATCTGCATTACTGTATATCATCCAACTTGCTCTATCAGCATCCGCAATGGCCAGTAACAAACCCATATTGATTGGCCATCACTTTTACCATCCACCCTGGAGACAATGAACCAAGCCTAACCTTAGTTATACATGTATCCACTGGAGTTGAAGACTGAAAGTATACACTTTTAAAACTCCTTCTATACTATAATGAAGCGGATGACATCACCACCACCTTAAACTTTCTGCATCTTTTCACATGAAGTCATCACCTACAAACTCAATATAGATGAACTCTTCTGTCATATCAGTCCCGTCTCTCAGGTTGTCTGATGGAAGTGACCCTACATTAATAAGCATCTGTTATGACTGTGAGTTCATATTAATGTCAAAGCAATGCTGTTTTTACATGACTGATGGATTGTTAAAGTCACTGAGGTTCACAGATGTTCTCCCACAGTGACTTAATCAAAGACATGGACATAATTGGACTGTTTTTCCTGAACTCACTCCATTAGATTGACTCAATCAACACACAGTCATTCTGCCCCAGAGAGAACGAAAGGTGGAAGGAAGTATCGACATCATGACTATTAAACGAAATTTATCATTAATTATCACTGATCACAAAAACACATCAAAATATCTGATTAGGATATTTTATGGGTGGGTGTGCATTAATTTAATTATAAAATATAATAAAATATCACATCTAACAAGTTTATAATTTTTTTGGACTTATTAAATAAGTCTAACAAATTACTTTTTTCTTTACTAGAATCTCAGGACAGTTATATCATCAAGACATTTTTACTTTAAGCCCCACAAAATATTTTAAAATGAATTTCAATTCAGAAATTGAAAATGTTCATCGAGGCAAAATGTCATGATGTGAATTGCATTTCTAACATTTCTAAATACATATATTTAACCAATAGAACTTCATCACTTTTTCTCTTAAGATAGTCCATAAATCATAGAATTAGGTAAAAAAAAAAAAAGTAATTTATTTTAAATACTGTGTTTATGGCACATTTCCCTGTAACATCTCTGACGAAAGCTAAAACTCAGCTGGTCGATTTGGTTGATTTTAGTCCACCTGACATTCATTTGTGTTCCTTTTGCTATCTCTACCGCTCCCAAAACACCAATGCCACATTTTCACGGGAACAGCTGATCTGTTTAGTAGAGAGAGGGAAAATATTACAAGAAAAAAGTCAATATGTGATGCACATCAGCTCTTATAAAACTATAAGAGCAATCCATAGTGGAGCGTCCTACAATAAACATCAGATATTCTTCATCTAATCTCTCTGGAAATGTGTCTTCCTTTAGAAAGCCGAGGGCTTAATGCTTAAACATCCATCCACTTCCTCTCTAAGCCCCTCAGCTCTGACAACACAGTAACCCCTTCAACACACACACACACACACACACACACACACACCATCCCCCACAATCTATACTAACTTCCACAATCCCTCAATGCAACGCAACCCCAAAGCCCCTCTGCTACAAAGAAGCACTTCAGCCACGTCAGGGGCCTTCGTCAACGCAAGCCTCCTCACAGATACGCAGAACAAAAACACATCTGTGGAAATATCTGAGGGGAGTAGCGAGGTGGACAGGTGGGCTCTTTGAAATGGGGATCAGATGCTCTTTCTTCCATCCGTCAGACGGGCGGTTGGTCACAGGGGTGTGAATGAACCTGAACTTCAGACTGCAGAGAAATCCCAGCAGACTGTGTGTGTGAGTGTGCACTGCATGTATATTAGAAACTTTAGATGAGGATGAGATTACATCCAGTGATTTGGTTGTTAGATGGTTACTTGTGTTGCTGTGACAGAGTTTTATTTGGTTTGGTTGGGTTGGGTTTGCTGCAGTGTGAGGTAATTGTGTTTGAAATGTTCAATAAAAGTCCAGTTGTGTCCAGACTCCCTTGGGCTTAATGACTGCACAAATTCCTTGCTTTCTGCATTTCTTGTGTTTCCATAGTGATAAGAGTGGAAACCCATAGTCAGAGGACACATGAATGCTTGGCCAATCATTAAGCACCTGAGAAACCGGCAACACCTTGGTCAACAGGGCAAAAGGACTTGGAAATGTAACACTGTTAAACAAAAGGGCTGATTCAGATCTCCAGGTTGTTTTATTCTGGATTAAGTTGTCATTTGTTATATGGGGCATAATGAGTCATTTTTTTGATTATGCGAAAACTCTGTTATTTCCCTTGATACACTTGCTTATTGCAGGTTTAAGTGAACAGCATTGGTGAGGTGATCTGTGCGTGTCTGAACATGCTTCAGCGTGACAGAAATCCGATGTATAGAGGGATGTCACATTCAGTCCATTCTCCTCACCATCATCTGTACTCATTTCCCACTTATATTTTCACCTATATTTTTCCTTAGGGCCTTAAATGTTAATTGGTTATTTATTTTCACACATCATAATACTCAGAGACATATTGATTTGCACATAAAGAACAATGTAAGCAATTCGTCATAAGAGTCAAAAAATATTCACAGTACCAAGATTAAAATACACTGCTCAAAAAAATTAAAGGAACACTTTGAAAACACATCAGATCTCAATGGGGAAAAATATCATGCTGGATATCTATACTAATATGGACTGGGTAATGTGTTAGGAATGAAAGGATGCCACATCGTTTGATGGAAATTAAAATTATCAACCTACAGAGGACTGAATTCAAAGATACCCCGAAAATCAAAGTTAGTCCATAGCCAAAATGGCTAGTCCATTTTGCTGAAATTTCATTGCAGCAACTCAAAATGGTTCTCAGTAGTTTGTATGGCCCCCACGTACTTGTATGCATGCCTGACAACATCGGGGCATGCTCCTAATGAGACGACGGATGGTGTCCTGGGGTATT
>JAFVLL020029067.1:0-32129 GCA_021397915.2 Tor tambroides | reverse complement strand
GAATTTGGCCTTAGTTTTCTTTATATTTATAATCCTTTGGAACAGGAAGTCATAGCTGGACAATTTCATGCTCCTAGTCTCCCTGGTATACTAAAAAAAAAAAAAAGTAAATATGAATGGGAATATACTTCAGAGATATTTTATTCATAAGAGTTTCCATGGGTGCCAATAATTGTGGCCGACATGCATTGGAGAAAAACATTTATTTTATCATGAGATTTTCTCCCCACTTTCAATTGTTTTACTTCAATGATAGGTTAGAATTTTGTGAATTTTTTGAATGAAAGATCAAAAGGATAAACAATGCAGATTTATTTTCACGGCCACCTTTGCTCAGATTTACCAAGGGTGCCAATATTAGTGGAGGGCACTGTGTGTGTGTGTGTGTGTATATATTAAGAACACATTTTAAATGGGTTCTTCTCTACAAAATTACTTAACAAATTATTTTTTTATATAGTCAATTAGGCATTTATTTTTATAGTTCATTTCAAGTAAAAATTAATTAAACAGAAAACAAATTAGTGATTGTTTTTTAACAAGTTAAAAACAAACAAACCTCTGCATAAAGACATTACACCTTCAAGATGCAATCTATTAAAAAAGTCTTAATATCTTAAGTTAGTTTTGATTCTCAAGTAAATACATCTTGTTTGATGGATTTTAGATAATTTTACTTAAGCTAATTTTACTTTTTTAAGGACATACATTTTTAATATGTTCATTACGGTATGCACTGTAAAAAATGATTGTAATTTTAACAATAAAATTATAATATGTTAAAATTCAAATATATGTTCTCTTACTAAGCCTACAGTAAAAAAAAAAAATGTAATGATCTAACAGAATATTTAATACTGTTAAAATACTGTTAAAAGTATAATTTTTGATAGTAAAAAGAATAATAATTTGCAATGAAAAAATGTAACTTGACATTCCCATAATTCTCTGTGTGACACTTCACATTTGATGGTTTTTCATTGCAGCATTTCTGCTGCCTTTCACATCAATAGGTTTGAGACTATTTGCGTCCTTGTGGTGCCATCGGTCAGTCAGCGTTGTCATGATGTCCTTTTTGATCTGCAAACCAGATTCAGGCTTGCATTAGAGTATGTGCAATAAGCACTTGATCAAATCCCTGCCCCTTTTATCTTTTTTTTTCTTCCCCTATACTCTTGTTTTTGTTGTTGTTGTTGTACATTAATTAAAGACAGAATTTATGAGCTAATATCCCTGCCCAAACCACAAAACTTTTTAACTGCATATAAACCAACTGAACCATAGTAAATGCCATGCTATTTCTCAACATCATGATTGTTTTTTGCTGATGAAATACAGGGAGAGTTGAAAAATTCTATAACAAAGAACCACCACACAGTGCATCTATTAGATTTCCATTCTCAAGTACAGTGAAGTCTGGTCACGGCACATTTCCCCTCCCACAGCTGTGTGTGTATCTATCACAGCTGCTCTCTGTGCTCTAAGATCTAACCTGGGAAGACACACACATGCCTAGTAATTGCCTACCAGACGGTGTGGTGTTCAGCCCAGCGCCCCATGTGCTCATTTCCTGCATATGCGGCAGGCTTTGCCCTCTCGTTCCATTGTCATTCCTCTTTGCGCTATCCATCCATGCATTCTTTTCCCTTCACATCCATGTATCCATCCATCCATGAATCCATACAGCTCAAACAACCCACCCACCGCTTCCCAAACCCCTCTCAACCCTGGGTGCCCTCACTCTTCTGTGGCGCTGACTCCCATTGGGCGATGCTGTCATCTGTAATGACAGTGAGCTCTGGAGCTGCACCGCTTGTGTGTTTGTATGGAGAAACAGCTTGCATAAAGCTTTTTTTTAGCTCATAACCTGCTGTACAAACAGGCTCTTGGGCTAGATGAACCGTCTGCACTTTTCGAACGTGCTGAGTGCTTGAAATGTGCAAGGTTTTCTTTGTGGTCGGGAGAGATCTTTGAAGGGATCAGGGCTGCTGTGTTTGGACAGCATCATCACACAAATGGAATTTCGGTGCGCTGGGATGCTAGTTTATTTAGCATTGACTGATATCATCTACCAGTAGATAAACTGCTGCTCTGTAGTGATAGAAAAAAGTTTGATGAATATGCGATATCTTTGCTAGCAGGTGGTTTAGGAATATTGTTATGAATCTAAATGCCATTTGTTTTCTTAATAAATCGATAGCTCAAACACAAATTGTCATCATTTCCTCATCCTTATGTTGTTTCAAATCTGTACAATTACTTTCTTCCTTTTTAAATGATGTATTTCATGCAGTTGCAAAAAAATGCATGTTCAACATGCACTTATGTGTGTATTCTTATGTCATATAGCATTTATACACAACATAAGTTACGTATAAAAGTATAAAAATAGTACATACCACTATGTTCATCTTCTAAACAAATATTATAGTGTGAATGTGTTTATTTATACATACAGTATATACAATAAACTTGTTGATCTGGTTCTTAAAACTACCTTGAATCAGTCAAAATGACATTTTGCCCCATTTTTTTTGCCCCAAGTTATTGTATGGCTTCAGGAGAAATGTAATACAACCTTCAAATCGTATGGACAACTTTTAATTATGGTGCTTCAGTTTTTACATATTTATTGTAATTGCATGGAAAATCCATACATTATTTAAAACAACTCCTTTTGTGTTCCCAAAAGAACCAAAGTCATATGGGGTTTGATATAACGTGATGTGAGTAAATTGTAACAGAATGATCATTTTTAGGTTATCTAATATCCTTTAAGATCTTAAGAAAACCTCTGTAAGTGTGTAGATACAGAGGCTTCTGTTAATACATTTTATAAAAAACAATTTAAAAACGCAATTTAAAATGTCACTGCATGACATTTTGCATCAGATCTCAAGGATCACATTCAATTTTTTTCAATATACTGTAGTCTAGTTTGATCTTCAGGTTGGACAAAAAGCAAAGTTAGCAAAGGGGATAACTATGCCCAAAGAGCCCTGCGTACTGACATCTTCCCCAATAATAACACGCAAAAGACTTTTACATTATAATATTTTACATAATAACTGTGAAGTACTGATGCACCTCTAAGTGTTACAATATTGTGTTATTTATCTAAAGTGACACTGTGTTCCAAACTAATTTTCCTCTCTGACCCCTGGGGTAAACTTTATTGCGATTGTTATGAATCTCTCTGTGAGTGCTGGGCCTGTACTGTGTGAGGGGCGTCACAAACTCTGCTCGAAAACCTGAGCTGCCTACCTGAGTAACTTTTTTTGGCATCCCAGGCACGCTCCTGACACAAAAGGCTGTTCAAAACTGTGGGCAGCAAAATTAAAGCTTTCTTGTTTTAGCCAAAATCACTATCGCAACCCAGAAAGCACTGCGACAAGCTTAGTGAAACATTTCATCCAAGACAGTGGACAGAATCAAGGTACATACTTTTAAAAAAGTCTTTAAATTACAATTGCATTGATTTGTTAGCTTAGCAACATGCTAATGTCAGAGTGTAGCCTACTGGAATCAGCATGATTTTTTTTTTTTTTTTTTTTTTTTTTTTTTAATTTCATTGGTTTCTGTTGTGTTGCGGCTTATTTCCATTGTGTTGTGCTAATTTTGTTGTGTTGCGGCCTGTTTTCGTTGTATTGTGGGCTACTGTACGGTGCTTATAGCCCACATAATGCTGAAACAATTACTGTAGTAACTTTAACCTCAGTAATACTATTAGATAACAATGCCAATTGACCCTTTTTGTACCGGCGTCGCGATTACATCACAGTGCTAGCTGGAGGCAAAACAAGGAGAAAACTGGAGGCGGCCAATTCAAACCAGTGCAGATTCGGCTACATAAGAAGCTTAAACTATCATCTTGTTGTGATGTTGGGTGCCAGAATCGACGTAGTACAGGCTCCAATTTGAAATTTTATCGCATACCTGCTGCCACTGCCAGACAAAAAACTGACGACAACTGTGGTTAAACGCGATAAAACGGACGTTTGCAGCGCACACTTCTTTTCAGAAAAGGTTAAATAAAGTATTGTCTTTTGTTGTTATGGATTAGGGTTTGTGTTACGTGTTTAAAGATTTTGACTATGTCGTGTATGAAATAATGTCTGTGTGCATGTGTGTAAAACAACAAACTGACGATTTACATGCTTCTAATCATCTGTAATTGTATAGATATACATTGTTGTGATTGATTGTGGCTGGAATTTTTAAGAACTTGGTAAGAAAGAATAATCAAATACAGAAAGATCAAAATTAGTTTCTGGAATTTTTATTTCTAGAAAATATTCACATCTCACTTTAAACGTATTGTATGTAAAGTAATACAAAGGTACTATAATGTCTCTGTGAACTTGCATCATTTACAGGAGGTGTATACTTAAAATAACTATCTGGCCATTACATGATACATCTTCAAATAATATATCCATCACATTTAATGTTTCACTTACTTTTTGTATTTTGGCCCATGCAGTTCACTCTCATGTAGCTGTAAAAATAGTTGCCTGCTGAAATTTAAATATACATCTTCATGACTAGATAGACACGGGTGAGTTTCACTTAACTATACACGTTAGGTTTCTCTATAACGTTAGATGTGAGTCACTCAAATGGAGGTAATCTTGTCAGATCGTCCATCCTTCCTTTGAGTGAGCGTGTACGGGTCGGCCAATCTGGTTTCTTCCGTTAAAGTTAACTTATTTAAATAACAATCACGGTCCTGGACAGTGAGTGACCTTGCATATGCAGGTAAAGTCGGGTTTTCTCCAAGCATTGTTAAAAAAACAAGCTAACAAACTTCATAGCTAGCATTAGTGAAACGGTCAGGGGAATTTTTCTGCCTCCACCTAAGCTCCGCCCACAGAAAAACATCACAATGTTTACTAACAGAAAAAGGGTCTATAGATAGCATTGCTGATTGTTGAGATCAGATCCATTCATTATCCTTCTCAACTCTGAACTCTGAATCATGCACTAGAATCATCTGTAAACATTAGCTTATTCTCTTGTGAGAACTGTTTGGCAATTGATAGACAATTAAAAGTGTTGTTACCTTTCAAGAGTGTTTCAAATAAAATGCTAAATTTCGGTTAGTGCCCTTAGAAGGTACTCTAAATGATGTAGATTCTGAGGCAGCTCACTACATTTTAAGACAGAGTTAAAATTTTGTTAGAATTCCCCACTTCATCTTCATCTACTCATTGTTTCTTTCATCCATTCTCTCTCTGTCTCTCTCTATTTTTCTAGTGTCATCTTTAATCCTCTCAGCAGAGGCCTTCTGATGATGAGGCTAGTATATGGAAATGAAGAGGGTCGGCGGTAGGCTGGTAACCGGACCCCGCTGTAATAAGGATGAAGAATGACAATTTGAATTTGGAGATTAATGGATTATCTGGAAAGGGCTTGTCACAGTGCCACAGCCAATGACCTTTTCAGATTGACGGATGACTCCATTTTACCTGAACGAATTCTCTGGTCCAAGGGGCGGTATTTCCACTCTCTCTTCCCTTTTTGATCTGAGATTGAGAAAAGCTTATTGGTATGTATTGGAATGTCAGAGTGAACTGTGAAAAGATTATCAGATAGATTTTGTTGGCACTATATCAGCCATAAAGGTCGGCATAAGGAGACGGTATTGTTTTATCCACTGCTAGAATTTCACAGAAAGGTCAGTAGTCAGTACCCAAAGGCTATACATGATACTTGTGCATGATTACAATGTCAAACGTTTACATTGACTATTGCTTTCCGTGACTGTAAGAAGAGACAATATAAGAAGGAAGAGACCGACAAAAGTCGGATGCTCCTTATGGCAACTGTAGTGATTTAAGTCCCGCCTTCTTGTTTAAAGAGCCAATCACTTATTGGATTTCTTGTTTACTCTCTAGCATGTGTTGAAAATACAATTAAAAATACAAATTTTACTTAGATTTTTTTTCAGCCACAGAGTTATCTTAAAGTGTCTTTGCAACAAATCATAAAGACATAAAATAAACCTGGGATTGAACATCTACAATATTTATATTTATACACGTACTATACAGTTAATAGCCCTCAACATGAAGTGGCTCTATGTCTTATTTCTTTTAATAAGACACTCTAACAATCTAATTGCTTAATTCCTCACAAAAACAAGCACCTGAAGGTTAAACGTACATGAAACAACTATCACACAAGGGACATTATGCATGAATATGCATAAGTGGAGGTCTTGAAACATACCAGAGCTGATATCGTTTCAATGAGGGATTCAGATATGCCCGCTATTCATGCAACGTCTATTTACATATTTTTCCAGAGGTGCTACATTTTAATTACTGCCTATGGCCTTGTGTTTGATGTGCACTATAAAGAATATGTTTTCTTAAAGTGAAAATGAAAAATGGTAAGAGGTAAATGTTGAGGTGAGTGATACTTGTTTTCTTGGGTATCATCCTTTGAAAAGGCTTGAGAGTTACTGTAGTCTCTCTGTAGCGGTTTTTCAAGGTTTTTAGCCACTTAAGCATCAAATGATGCTGAAAGCTGTTTGAGATTTGCATGCTATTTGTGTTATGTGTGTGTGACTGAGAAAGCGCAAGAGCTTGAGACTGAGAGCGTGTATGTTTATGTACTCTTTGAAAGCATTTTTTATTATTTAGCAGTATACTATGAGCTACAGTATAGTCTCACGTAAAAAACAACCACAGTCTGTTCACTGGCAATCTAATGCATATTGCACACAAAATTTGATGCTTGAAATGATAGCTCACCTAAAAAATCTGTAATCTTTTACTCATCCTCAAGTTGTTCCAAGCTTGTATGAGTTTCTTTCTTCTGTTGAACACAAAAAAGATTATTTTGAAGAATGTTGGTAACTGAACAGTTGATGGTAGCCTTTGACTTCCATAGTTTTTTTTATTTTTTCCCATACTATGGAAGTCAATGGCTACCATCAAATGTAATCAGTATTTATAAATCTTTGTTAACTTAAAATAAAAACACCAACAACTTAAAAAACATAAATAAACTGCTCATTGTTAGCTCACGTCAGCTCAGGTCCATAAAATATGAGATTCAACTTATGTTATTAATAAATGTTAGTAAATGTGATTTTATTAGTAAATGTTACAATTACAGTAAGATAACCAGTGAATTTTTTTTAGAAGTATTTTTCATTGTTTGTTTATGTTAACTAATGTTAACAGTGGCACAAATAATCACTACATTTGGTAAACTTTGCTAGATTATAGTGACATCAAGAAAGATTCAAGAGCTTTGCTTTGAAATTCAGAACTGATCATTTTGATTTATGTCCAGTATTAAGTCTACAGTCACATGATTAGCATAAATACATCAGATATTAATTCTGTAATGTGATAAATACTGTTGTCATATCATTTTTCTTCATGCTAAACATTAATTTTGACTCATACATGTACCTGCACACATTGGGCTCCAGTTATAACATAAACTTTGTTGACTGAGTGATTCTATAATTGTTCTTTAACAAGCTGGGTCAAGAGGCATTTATAGCAGCAGTTAATACAGACAGGTCTTATGTTTTAATAGTTGTGGACTGTGAAGCAGAAGATCATGCTGAGGCTGTAAACGCCACTCACTTCCTCACAGACTCCTGCAGTCTCGATGGTTAGTGCTTATACTAATTAAAAATGCAGTATGACAGTATTCAATGTGATGCCTGAATTCATCATACGAGGGTGAATTCCTAGCTGTATCTTGGCTGTAATGGACAACTTGACATGGCGTTTAAACACTAATCCAGTAGGTTTCTCTCTCAATTATGGGTATGGTTTTTCTCTTGCGTATTACAATTTGTGGTGTCACTCAGTGTAAACAAAGGAACATTATTCAGATATGACTCAGTGGATGCAGGCTGTAGCACATATCACACAGTGCTATCGTAGAAACACACAAACACATTAGCCGCATTTCCACCTTAAATGTCTCATAAAGGTCACGTTTAACATTTGAGTAAGCCATCAAGCCCAGCACAGCTGTAATAAGGGCAAGTCGGGATTATTTTGGGTGGAAGAAAATCACACCTACGAAACCAATTTCAAGTCACCCGCTCAGCACTAATAAGGCAGGAAGAGATTTTTTTCTAAAACTTTAAAGGTGACGTGACCCCCCCCAAAAAAATACAGTAAAAAAAACTGTGCTCTTGTGAAATATTAATACAATTTAAAATAACAGTTTTCTATTTTAATATATTTAAAAATATTATTTATTCCTGTGATGTACTGAATTTTCAGCATTCATTACTCCAGTCTTCAGTGTCATATGATCCTTCAGAAATCATGCTAATATGCAGATTTGGGGCTTAAGAAAATTTCAAATTATCATCAAAGTTGAAAACAGTTTCATATTTTTGTGGAAACCTGGTGATACTTTTTTCCTAACGGAATTCTTTGATGAATAGAAAGTTCAAATGAACAGCATTTATTTTGCAATAGAACTCTTTTATAACATTATACATTTTTATTGTCATTTTTTTTAATGTGTCCTTGCTGAACAAAAGTATTAATATCTCACTTTTAATGGTAGTTTATATTAGCATTGTTGTCTTGTTTTTAGTTATGCCTATAAATATCTAAACAAATAAAGATACAACTTAAGAAGATTCTTAAGATATTAAGGCTTGTTTTTTACCCCACTCGTTTTTATCATTTTGAAACATAAATTGTACATATTTAGCGATGTTCATGCATAAAACAAGAAAAAGTGCTACTGATGTACAAACTCTAAGAGTATATTCATAAGTAGATATATATTCTCTGAAAACATTTTACCATGCATTTTTTTTTAAATTTTTTTTTTTTTAGATATTTTGCTGTTTTAGATCGATTTAGAATGTTATAAGACTCAATCTGTACCATGAGTACAATCAATATTTTTGCAATTCTGTTTAACGCACAGACATGCTGATTCAAACAACCCAGAGTTTTCCCACAGATATAGAGTCAGTCATGGTTAAAGACATTGTGAATTGCACTGTTTTCACTTCCACAATGCACTGTTTAAATTCCTGCCTGCCCCTTTTGGAAAGCAATCTATGTAACTGCAATACTTTAAGAGGCTTCTTGGATCAGTGCATTCTAGGTGCAGCTTTCAGGAGGTGTGGACTGTGAAATTAGAGCTGGAATCTGGAGGTGTGAGGAACTATGGGAAGGGATGATGGTGATCCCAAACTCCAGAAAACAACTAAAAGCCTCTTAGGCTGTGCTGTGGGACAGATGTAAGCCCATGCCCAGCCTGCATCCACACTCCTGCATTGTTTCACTGTCCCTGGAGAAATATGAGATTATCCATTAGAGGGCAAGCTCTAGGATTGATCCGAGATCCGTTAGACATTGAGTTGGCGCTCATGAAACATGCAGAGATGCAGTGAATTTGTCCTTCACTCGGTTTTTTATGCTGTGGAAATATTTTCATAAATAATTCTATAAGCAACTGCTGTAAATCCATATCTGCAGTGAATCTTTCTTGTATGTGAATATTGATGTAACCCTGGTCTGCTGTCAGCATCGGTCTAATGATGCATGTCACTGCCTCATCAATTAATCTAATGAGAGTGAAATAGCTTTTCACAATAATTTATCATCTGTAGAGAAACTAGAGTAATCATATCTGTATTATATTTGATAAACAAATTTCTAAGGCCTCTAAATTATCAACATTCTGTTCTTATTCTGTAAGAATAACTTTTTACTTACAGCTCCATATGTTTTGCTTTCTGGACATAACAAGCTTTTTCAGTAGCTCAGCCGGCACGGAATTGGACTTAGGATGCAGAATCATTGGGTACAAATCCCGTGAAAAACATAACTCATTATGAAAGAGCTGAAAAATCAGAAAAACAAGCTAAAACGGCATGCTTGCGATTTACATTTTTACATCACGTTCGCTTTTGTTCATAGTATCGGGTAGGTTTAGGTGTAGTGCAGATGGTACACTATTTTAAAACGTCATGGAGCATTAGCGTTATGGCGCCACTCAACAGACATTTCAGTACTGCGGTGACACCTACAAAACCAACATCACATAAAACGTACGTTCATCTGCTCTGGAGAACAAAAAACAAACACACTTTTAGCGCCACTCAGTGGACATTTCACATCGAATGCAAAACACATATGGCAGTACGTATTTCGCATTTTGCGAAAAAGTTCCCAGAGGTATGTTTTCGTCATGAGACCAGGTTGCTAATATTACAAGATAAACACCTACTGGACTGAAGAAACTTAAATTTACCTGATTATCCATACGTCATTTTTTAGAAGAAACATGTTAAAATGTGACTATCAAATTCAGTTTATCAGGAACATTTGAGGAACGCTTGTTTGTCCATCTCTCAATCATCATTGTATTGCATTGCATGTTTTTTGTTATGTTTTGCACCCCCCCCCCCAAACTAAAAACTATCGGGTTTTATCATAGAACTAAGCCTTTAAAAGTCATCTTAATAAGACATATTGAAAGATATAGAGTGAAAACTGATATTCATATTAATTTTATGTCTGCTATACTATTATAAAGATCTCATTGATTTACATTACAACCTATCAGAATTTCATCTTTCTTTTTGGCCATTTAAACATCAGCAACTGCAGTGCACTGAATTGCATATTTTTGCTCAGTTTCAGGCCTCTGAATAAAATTGAGTCATACTATATGAGTCATAAAAGCTTGATGGATCAAATCCTGATGCTCGACAAAATAACGTTTTCTGCCAAAAAAAATTTCAATGTAATTTCATTTGTCAGTCTTTACAGGGTTAAATGTTTATGAACATGTCTAGAAAGACTGTCTATTGATTGCTCCATGCCACTTTAAGATTCAGCATCTTGACATTTGCAACGTGAACTTCCCAGCTGGTGGATGCACTGCCAAATAACACAATTAACCAAATTATGGGTTGCATGCAGTAAGACTGATTAGTTTTGAGTGTAACTTGAAATGAACCTGATTAAAATGTCCAGCACTATGGGCTTCTGAAGGAAGAATATTTCTGGTGGAGCGGAGATCTCTCCCGCCCAACCCGACTACGATTCATCATGGGGAAGTCAAATTAAGGTTGACTGATATTAGATACAGCTCAAATATTTGTGTATTCAAACAGTTCTTCCCAATTACAGCCCCTCCCTCAGATACAAACAAAAAAGAGGAGCATTTTAACAAGCAGTTGCAGAGTAATGATCATGCTGTTTATAGAGACTTGATTGCGACTAAATTATTATGCATCTTATTATATTTTATTATATTATTAAATTTCATGTTATTTATTTATTGATGGCAGGAATTGCCATGTTCACCTAGCTTAACAAACGTAGAACCTTTCTGATGGTGGAAAGGAAGATTTTGCCACTTTGCCACAAATGTGCAGAATTTGTTTGTTTTGTGTGATCCTTTTCTTTCTCCGCCTTCCTCTCTCCTGCTCTTGCTTCCTTTCTGTCTCTGTCTTGCTTTCTCTTTGATTTCCCATGAGCCTGAGAAACAGACTCGAAGTGACAGTCTGTTGCAGACTCTTCAACTGTCTCAGCAGGGATTACCTGGGGATATGGATGCATGCAACATTTTAAAATATTTGTTTTATGCAGTGCTCTCAGTGTCCTTGAATTTTCAGGGTATTTACAGAAATGTGTTTCTCATTACAGTGTTTGCTTTGGTAAACAGTCACTCTGAGAAAGATCTTAAAAGAGTTATTAAAGAAATGAAAGAGTGAAAAGGTTCTATCACACCAACTTTTTGGCAGAAAAGGGGTGTAAGTGGTGAAAGCAAAAGGCAGAATTTAGATCCCTGAGAAAAAACATTGCAACGTTTATTTTATTTCAAGCAACACTCTTTTAATGGATTCAATTATCTAGAATAACACTAATATTTAGTTATTTCTCTGAAATGCTCAAATGTGTGAGAGGAACCGTAATTTTGACACTTTTTTTTTTTTTTTGCATTTTCATTTGTTTTATTTCAGCAATTATTATAAATTCAGTTTAGTTTTTATTTCATATAATATTTTAATACAATATAAAATGCATTAAAACAATTTAAATTTATGTAAAATATTTATCTTTTTTTTAATTTAAAAAGTCCTTTGAAAGAATATACATCTACACGTACACTAATATGCATCATCTAAGTGTATCTGCCACTTCTTAGTCACATCACATACAATTTTATAAAATTTCCATTTCCTAGCAGCCACTGAGATTTAATTTATGTCCATTAAGTTCATTTTTAAGTATCAATAACCTTGTTGGCATCACACATCATATTGCCATCTGCAGGTGGGATGTCTTCTCCCACGCACAGGTTAGATTATTCTGGTTATATTAATTATTATAAATATACATCATTATTTGTAGTTCAAGTGTAATTTTGCTGTAGTTTTAGTTTAGTTTCAGTGGACGAAAATACAATGTCCTCTCATTCCTTGACACACACACACACACACACACATTTCATTTGACTCCGTGAAGCACAGAGGGAATTGAGTGGCAGAAAGGGGGCGGAGGGGGAGCCGAGATCCAGCTGTTTCTAAAGCAGGTAAAGGCACATTAAAGTGCTGACGGAGTGTGTGAAGAGCTCCTATGCTGCATTATTCATGACTGCTGCTCGAAGGACAAGATTCTCACTCATGAAGCGGCGTCACGGCCCCTCTCTGACAATTTGTCCTCCACACTCCCATTTACAGGTGCAGAACAGCAGTGGTTCAATCTTTATTATGGCTCAGAAGTGCATAGCAATAACAGCCTGTTGCACCTCTACAGGTCTCTACATCCATCAGAGAGGCAGTGCAGGCACTGCTGCCTCCTCACACTAACTTCAGCCGTTACCGATGAAGAATCTCTACAATTAACAACGCTGATTAGTTTTGTGATTGTTCATAATTTATGACCATAATAAGCCTGGAATATGGCTTGCGTGGCTTTTATGGGAATATTCCAGGTTCTGTGACATTGCAGTTGATTACCACAGAATTTTGACTTTACATTATCACACTTTTTTTGAAATTTAGCTGTAACATTTAAACAGACAACACTAGTGTGACAAAATGTGTGGCAGAAGTTTAATCCTTTCAACTCATGGCAATGTAAACCTGGTAAACTCTGTAACTTACACATGGTATTTAAAAAACGCTGTGTACTTGAGCAATATTTACTTGTGTATGCAAGATGTGCAATGTATTTTATGCAATGTGATCTCATGATAAAAACGTACCTGTGGGAATTTTTCTGCAAAACACAAAATACGTACCGCCATGTACGCTTCGTGACTTGTTCGATGTGAAATGTCCACTGAGTGGCGCTAAAAGAATGTTTTTTCCCGAAACAGATGAATGTACATGTGGTACATTTTATGTGAAGTTGGTTTTGTACGTGTCACCGCAGTTCTGACTTAAAATGTTAATTGAGTGGCGCTATAACTCTAATGCTCCGTGACGTTTTAAAATAACGTACCATTTGCACTACACCTAAACCTACCCAGTAGTATAAACAAAAGCGAATGTGGCGTAAAAGCGCAATCGCAAGCATGCGGTTTCAGCTTGTTTTTTGATCTCTCATCTTTCAGCTCTTTCATCATGAGTCATGGTTTTCGTACCCAAGGATTCAGCATCCTAAGTCCAATTCTGTGCCGGCTGAGCTACCGAGCAAGCTTGTTATGTCCGGAAAGCGAACCATATGGAGCTGTAATCATAACTGTGTACAAAAACGATTACAAGTGTTCGCTGTTTTGCTGCCTCTAGTGTTCATTTCTGTTGGAAACTGCAGTGATATGTATTTATTGGTACGGATTTCGCATCTTGCAAAAAACGTATGTTTTCATCATGAGATCAGGTATATTTTATGCTTTGATTATTAATATTGCACTGTTAGCTTAACAACATGCTAACATCAATTGTTAGTCAAGTCATAAAAGTTGCAATAACTAACTAACAATAACTATAAAAAACAATATTGGTGTCCACAGTAACAGACAATAACGTTGTGTTTGTAATGAGTGCATGTCACAGTTGGAGCTGCATTTTTTGGTGAACTATTTCTTTTACAAATATGTAAACATCAATTTCTGTTATAACAAGCAGAGAATCCAACAAAATTTAATGTAATCTAGTGCTAATTTCACCACTTCCATTACAGCACTGGCTTTGCTTACAGTAACTCCACCTTCTTCATGTGAGAGAAAGACTGGGTTTAAGAGAGAGACGGAGAGAGAAGGCAAGGGAGCCAGCAGCCCCGGATGATCCGTACATCTCACAGAAGGTTTAATACCATTGTGATCTCTTGACTTTAGAAGTAAAATCAATCCCTGCTGCTTCTACACTTATCAATGTTCTTTTCAACGTATTGAAAAAGAAATCCAATACTCTTTCTTTAATTGAGCTATTAATACCCAGCTGGATATCTCAATGGCAGTGACTACGCCCATTAAGTTGTATTAGATGGCTGAGGTCATTCTCATTTTAGTGCAATACCACCTTCTAGCCTGCATCCAATCAAGGGCCGAAGAAATGTGTTCCATCACATTCTCTTTTCATTGTCCTTCTCTTTTTGTCTTTCTTATGGTCTTCTCCTTTTCTTTCTTTCTTTCTTTCTTTCTTTCTTTCTTTCTTTCTTTCTTTCTTTCTTTCTTAACTCTTTATTCCTCAGACATAATATTTCAATTTCAGTTAAATGTCATTAATCAATTTAGCAGTAAATGTCAGGAGTTTCATGGGATGCTTGGCATGGGCCACTTAGCTAAATTTTCATGAAAAGTTCTTCCATGTCATCTTTGTTGTCTGTTTCCTCATGAAGATTTGGGATATTGGATGGATATTAAAATCTATCTGTGTTCCCTCTTCCTGCCTTCTTTATTTCTTTCTTTCTCTTGTTTTTCTCTGAACTCACTACCCCCCCCCCCCCCCCTTTCTTATCCTCATTAGCATAACTCTTGGTTTATTAATTTTAATACTTGCTCATTTTTTGTTCTTAATAAAGGTTGAGGCGAGCACAGGATGAATGGCACATCTCAACTCTTTTCCCTGATGCATGAAATTGCTTTTAGTCTTCCAGTCCATTCCTGAGTTCATAAAACCGATTCCTCACTGTCCATCTATAGTTTTCTGGAATGTCTTTTTTTGGAATGATTGTTATCGGTTTGGAATAAACACTGATTGTTAGCAGTACAGTAGAGAACAAATGATAATTCAGTAATGGTGTTACAGCATATCACAGCATATCCATCCATCCATCCATCCATCTTTCAGTGTTAAATGATACTTTAGAAATCATTATTATATGCTTATTTGGTGCTCAAGAAAATATCTTTTTGCTATCACTTATTTCTTATTATCACTGTTGAAAACAGGTGTGCTGTTTAATATTCTTGTGGAAAAACATGATACTTTTTTCTTCAGGATTCATAGATGAATAGAAAGTTCAAAAGAACAACAATTATTTGAAATATAATTTTTTTTTTTTATATCCATTTTATGTATCCTTGCAGAATAAAACTTCTTTTAAAAACACCAACAACAAAGACAAAATCTTACTGACCCAAACTTTGAACCATAGTGTTTATTTAGTATTGTTTTTTTGATATATAGTTAAGGCTAATTATTGGATTGCTTTGATGCTGCCTCTAGAAAAATCGCAAGAATAATTTATTACTGTATGCAATTATTTCACAAATGCTTAATTTGACCATTTATAACTCATAATATTATGTGATATGTAAATTAAAAGACTTATATAATTTCATCAGTTATAAAGCAGCCTCAAATCCCTGTAAGGAAAAGTAAGGTAAAGTCAAGTAAAGTAAGGTAAGTTTAGGATTAAGTGGTGACTTGTTTTTGTCCCTTGTCAATACTTTGTCAGTGTTGTGGCTTTTAAGCTTTTAAACACGGAGGCATCGAGAAGTGGGACAGGCCATCAGTTGTCAGTCAGGTCAGTATGCAACGAGTTGAAATGAAGGTCAAGGTTACTGAAATGTTTTTCCCAGACTGCATTTGGCCTTGCTGAAATCATAATCCCTTCAGTGCGAGCATGTGGAATGAAGCAGTCTCTCGTGCATCAGCAAACGCATCCTCACACACATGGATTCCAGATAAACACTGTGGTTTTAACAGGTGTGCAGAGACACACACTCAAACACACACATGCTAAACATCATAAGACAGGAGCCAGAAGATTTTCTTCGCCCCAGAAATGTGTTGCCAGTATGCCAGATGGCCCCTGTATGTGCAGAAAACAGGTTCCCCCTCCCTTACTGTGAGCAGAATATAAAAAGAACCAACGGCCATCAATCACCAACCCGGCGTATGATCTCCTCTAAACTCATCTGCTTTTTTCCCCCAATCATGTCATTTACATTTCATCTTCCGTAGATGAACAAAGGCTATTGGTTGTTTTTTTTGAAGCTCAGTCTAAATTAGCTGGTGCTCTCAAATCACATCAAATACTCTCATATCAGCGATTGTTCTTAAACCGATGGAGGAACATTTGATCCCACTCAGACTGCTGAATTCGGCATCACAAACAACAAACATAACCGTAGTCGTTCCCCCTTTGATGTGTCTGCATTTGAAAGCAAAAGCGTTTGAGGTAGACGTAGGCCCGGCGTGAATGGGCTAGCGCGTATGTCTTCTAGCGTAGCCTGACTGCGCGTGATAAACCTGCCTTTAAAAGGCCTGGTGTCGGCTTGCCTTTCTTTTATCCAATTACAGTTGTGATTACCCTTAGAAGATGGAGGCTTTCCTGCCTGTGTGGGGTCTCTGCAGAAATGTTGAGGATATAAAGTGCTCAGAGACATTACACATGCGCTCTTGTATGGAAATGTAAGCCTCCAGAGCAACCCTCCCCCTCAAAATAACTATGATATGATGTGTTTGACAGATTGTGCAGGGCATAATAACCGCCTGTTAGCTCATGCTGCAGAAGGAGCCCTTCTCTGAATATAACAATGTGGTGTTTCTCATATGTAACAGCATGCTTCTTATATTATCTAGAGGAAATCGTATGCAAGCTGTGATTGTATACCTAATCTCTTTTTTCATTATTAATGTGGTCTATAAAAATCTGTTGCATTTTTATGATGGATTTTCATATTTAAATATTGAAAGTCTGAGACAAAGGCAAAACGTATAGATAATTGGAATTTGATTTAAGAGAAAAAGTTGAAATATGGGACATAAAAGTGTGTTTAAAGTCTCTTATGCTCACCAAGTTTGTGTTTGATTAAAAATACAGCAAATCAGTAATATTGTGAAATATTATTACATTTTAAATAACCATTTTATATTTTACTACCTCTAAAATACTGCTTTGGTGTTCAAGAAATATTTCTGATTATTATCAATGTTGTGTTGCTGAGTATTTTTGTGGAAACCTTGACATTTTTTGTGTATGAAAAATGCATCGAAAGTTCAGAACAACAGCATTTATTTGAAATCATATCACAATCATATGAAATCATATCAGCAATTTCTATCACACCTCACATTATTCATAACTAATATTTTATCTGTGTTAATTACACAAATAATATTTTCACACTTTTTTTTGATTAGAAATGGCACACAATAAAAAATTTTTTTTTCCCCCAAACAAATATTTCTGTTGTCATTTTTGTAATGAAGTACTCTAAATTGTGAAATATTAAAATATTATTAGATTTTAAATAACCATTTTAGATTTTACTACATTTAAAATGCTGCTTTGGTTTCAAGAAACCTTGACAGTTTTTTTTCTTCTAGAATGTTCAGAACAACAGCATTTATTTGAAATAGTTTTCTTTTACCCTTGCTGAATAAAAGAATTATTTTCTTTCAGAAAATCAATAAATAAATAAATAAATAAAATTAAACTCTTACTGACGCCAAACTTATGAATGGTGCTGCATATACACACACACACACACACACACACACACACACACGCACACACACAAATTTCCTTACTCTTTTCTGCAGTTATCAATACATTCACTGTGTATTGCAATAAGATGCAATACAGGTAGTGGTATTTGCCTTGGAGAAGTCGTGTCTTCTTAAGTTAATTTTCACAGTGTTGTTATTTGTGTAATTATATTACATTATGTCTGTATATAACAGAGAGAACAAGGAACAACAAAAGAAAATGAGGAGAATGATTATTAGATCACAGTAGGAATGACATCACCTCCTTCTATTCCAGCATCTTGCACAGAAATCTTTCATCCTTTTTCATTACCTTTATTTCCTGATTGTGTGATGAATTCACTAGACCATTAGAGCATTCAAGCTTTTCTGACAGCTGATGGACGTCTTACAAATGAGATCTGCTGAAGGCACATGACATAGCACAGATAGATTTAAAAGGAAGTTCTCTGTGAATGACAGCATACATCTTTTTTTATCAATAAACCAGATTCATGGCTACTGTTTTTCTTCTGATGTTATTATATTGCGAACAAAGACTTCAAATAAGAATAATATGCACAAGAACAAAAAATATTATTACCAAATTGTCGGAAAACAAAGGGGTTCCTAATATGACTGGAGCCTCATGTTATTCATTTTATATATATATTTTTAAAAGTACTGTGCCTTAATTTATGTGTAAAATATTTTAATAGAAAAACTGCCTGAAGGTGAAGTGTATAATTTGTGTATAATGCCTTTAGCATCATCAAACAATATTTGAAACATAAATATATATATTTTTTTCCCAAACAGACTATCCAAACAGTGTCCATAAAATAAGTTTTTAGCAAGCAGCATATAAATCACAGATGTTTCACTGGATTATGGTAGATGTTTTTGATTGTCAAATATTGTATAGGCTCAAAACCATCCATGCACATGAGCAAAAATGGCCAGCTGAGCCACTATCACTGAATGGCAATGCTAATAGATAGATTTCTCCAGGTATTATAGACCTCCTTGGTCATAACGCTCAAACAAAGTACCACAGAGACACAGTGTTTACACTCTTGGGGAATTCAACCTATGAATAGCTTATTATAGTTGTCTCTGCACGTTAAACTGGGGTAGGAGAACATTTTATCATTAGAAAATTGTTGCGCTTTGATAAATTCTTTATATGTAGCTGCATGAAATTATGCCCAGATAAACATGCTGGTTTAGAAAGTTGCTTGACCAAGGAGAGTAATGAAAAGCTGTAACAAGAGCACTGGACAGGACGTTTTTTGTTTTTTTTTTAAGAGAAAATTAATCTACTAACAATGTCCAACAGCAGGAGAATTCTGGCGTTTTTTTCCATCACAGTGCCATTTCCATCACACTTCAAATTATGGATATTGTGTTGAATAAAATTCTGTGGTGGAAATGGTGATAGAAATGAATTTTTAAACATTTTTTAAATACCATAGCAGACTTTAGGGGCGAATTTAATAGTGTATTATTATTTAATAGTGTAATTAGTGTGTTCACACTGAAATTCCAACAAGAAAAAGTGCACTTTAAATACCCAGATGATGCACTTTTTTTAAACCAAAAACAAAGTGTGGAATGTTGGACACTTTTTGCACTCAACTGTTGCAATTTTTATTATGTAGTGGAAGAAGAAGGGCTATCAGACACAGATGATGACAAAATAACCTTATAAAACTCATACAGTAGGCGGGAGAGTGCATAGTGCATAGTTTTAAGTGTATAGTGTGTACTGTAGTGATACCAAGGAGGTCTATAATACCTGGAGAAAGCTGTCCATTAGCATTCACGTCAATATCGAGTGCTGGAAGAGAAAAGCATGTAATGTTAGAATAGCACAGTTCAGGTTTTGTCTCTTTAATGAGTTAGCACTTCCTACTCCAGGCCAAAAGGTAATTGCTGATTCAGTCACTCCACTCAAAACTAATTGGCCACCCATAACCATAGTGGCCGTGTGGCCAGATTTTATGGAAAGTTCTAATGAGTAAAGGTTAAATACACACCCACTCTTTTTTTCTGGGTTGTGAAAGCATGCATTTTCACATGGCTTCTCTCTTACTGTCTTTTGCTCCGGTGTGATTGATTCAGAGCAGGTCTGGGATCAGTAATTGTCGGTAGGTGTCATGGTGCCGGGCAGTTAAAAGTGCTCTGTTCATATGAAAATGAGACAAAGAGGTTTATATGACCCTGTTAACCTGCCTGAGCTGAGAGCTTTTTAATATGTGCTTCTGCTTCAGGAAGCTGTAATGCAGGTCTGTTACACAGCAGGTTTAAAGGAGACGAAAAATGGGATCCTTTGTCAAGGTGACAGAACTCGCCTAACCTGAATACACTCTAAATTTGATAGGACGAGAGTTTAACAATTAACCTTGTAAAAATAATTAACCTTTGTTAAAGGTTAGTTTAGCCTAAAATGAACATTCTGTCATCTTTCCTGACCTTCAAGTCATTCCAGACAATGGATTTTGTCGAGCTCCAAAAGTATCCCCAAAAAAAATATAAATAACGAAATACTATAGCTTTGTGGGTACTTTTCTTATGGTTTCTGCACATTTTCCTTGGAACGGTTATTATTAAATTTCAAAAAAGAAAACAATGCAAGGTGAAGACTTGATTCTATCTATTGGTTGTTGATTGGATGGGAGCAAGTTTGAGTCTGTAGTTGACTGAAAGAAGGGGCGGGGTTTAAGAAGACTAAATATCTGGAGAAGTCTGTCATTTTACCAGAAGTTCAAGTTTTGACATTTTGATTAAAACTTACAATGTCTTACAAACATTTGCATGGATATGCATTGATGAATTGTTTATGATAAAATCAATAAGATGCATTTAGAAAATAGAGTGAATTTCCATTTCATGCTGACTTTAAAGAGCAACTTGAACACTTTGTCTAACATCTCATACAGGTTTGGAACAACATGAAAAAATGAACAAGCACTTAATTTTCATCTTTGGCTGAATTAAACCTGTAAAAAGGGGTTTATGGTAATTAAAAATCATTAATTGCTGTGTTGGAGAGTAACTAGTCATATGTAACAGAATTACGTAATTTATAAAATAAATGTAACTGGAATCTGTTACAGTCACTGAGAAAAAAATAAAAGTTTAATTAAATTACAGTTACTTATGAAAATGTTAAAGATTACAAAGGGGGTTACATCTGAATATTTTCCCACACATGCAGATTTGATTGATTTCTTTCCCAGATTGTATACTGCACTTAGGACACAAAATAGGACACATTCTTATTTGATAACAGTTTTATTTCTTGTTTGGGTTTATGTATATGCTTTATTTTTTAAGATTATCTGGGTTTTTTTCCCCAATGCATTGTTAGATGGCAGTGTTTCCTGTCATAGCTATGCAAGGATTTGATATTGTTACGATCTCAATTAGTCTAGGGGAGACCGCAACAGAAATAAATGGTTGGTGGTGTGACACTGTGCGACGGCAGAGAAAACGCCGTCTCCAGACCCAGAAAACAGGCTACAATAACCCAAACAACCACGGTCACGTGCAGCAAGAAGAGAAGTTTTTATTTACAATCTAAACAAAGTAATAACAAAAAGGGTATTGACTTCAGAAGGGGGCAAGGCCAAAATAACAAACAAAGACACTAACTATTATACTCCAGCTGACTAAACTTCAAAGAAAAGAAAAAAAATACAACAAATTAAACTAACTCCCTAAACTAACATAAACAGGAGAAAATAGTTAACACAAAACAAAATGGCACCCACCTTCCTACTAAACCCAAAACAAAAGACATAAATTTAAGCTTGATATTTATAAAGGATAACTTAAAGGAAGTTAACACTCACTTCTCTTTAAATCAAGTCTCAGTCTCAATCAATGAGACAAAAGACAGAAACTCTACTTCCACAGTCTCAACACAATTGAGGCAAAAGTACACCAAATCACCAAACTAAAGCTACACGCTGAAATCTGGAGGTTTAAGGACAAGATCTCAGCCACCACCAACTGCTGGGCTAAGAGTAGCTGTAGTTTAAATACTCTCTCTCCTCTCCAATCACCCAATCACAGCAAAGCTCTTAATTAACCTCAGGTGGGGATTCAGGTTCTGCAGGGAGAGAGAGAGAGAAAGAAAACAGGGCACGGAATTCACAACAACAGAACCTTACGGCTCTGGACGTAACAATATCAAAAACAGAATCATAACTATTAAACTATATCTTATGATTTTAAATCTGTATTTAACATCAGAACGATCTGAAAGTAAAAAGATGAGCTAAAGTCTGATTTTGCGGTGGCTGTGCTTTAAAATTAAATTATTATAATCTTAATTCAAGTGAAGAACGATTTTGAAAGTCTGACAGTAATCAGTGTTGAGTACTACAGTAAGGTTAACACTGCCTGCTTTAAATGTTTTAAAAAATGAGTAACAGTTGAAAACATTTGTTAGATATTTAGAAAAGTAATCAAATGTAATCAGTTACTTTACTTTAATAAAGTAATTGAAATAGTTACACTACTTATTACATTTTAAATAATCTTTAACCTATTACATTTCCAAAGTAATCTTCCCAACACTGATGAATTGTCCCTAACAGACTTCTTAATTAGCTTAACCAGCTTTAACATAGTAACAAGTACTTTGGTCAACCAGCTTCAACAGAGAGATAATCCAATTTCCTCCTTGAACAACAGCTACAGTAAGTAAACCCACACTAACTCCTTAATGCCCCCCAAGATAAACAAATCCAAGTGTTGTGTGGTTGAGTATAAAATCTGGGTAGTTCTGTGCTTCAGAATGTGTGTGGTTTAGAAGACAGACTCTCACGGGGATGTGGTGAAATATGTGAGTCTGACAGCCAATGGCTATTATTTAGAGAGAAGATGTTTTTGAAGAAAGCCTCACCCTGGGACATGAGATGGAGGGAGGGAGGGAGGAAGAAGAGACAGTGCTGGGAGGGAATCTTCAATAAAGAAAGGGGGAATGAAATCTCTGTGTAGTACAGCAGATCGCCTCGCACTTGACTTTGGTTTTCTCCTCAGGACACAGAAGGTCAGTGACCTTGGATTGTTTGGCGTAATGGGCCTCCTGATTGCCTCGTGCGAATTGTTTGTGTAGCAGGCACAATGAAATTAGTCACAGTCGCTCTCTGTCTCTCGCTTTCTCTGCACCAGCAGCCTTTAGTAGGCTTGATTCCAGCAAAATGCATAATTCATCATGGACATGACAAATTACAGAAGCCTCCTTACTGGGTGAAGAGATCGGGTGTGTGTCTCCGTTCAGGCTGTAATATTGGTATATCTGAGGCTGGCAAATCTTGATTTTCGAAAGAGAAAAACGAGTCAGGCAGAGGCGGAGGAATTAGAATGGTTTGTTTTGAGTGTGACGCCCGCCCCGGGGACCCTCTCGACTCCGGAGCCAGATGGCTAATAAGTCTGCTGAGGGGATCCGAGCTGTGGTTTGGGGCAACGGCTGAGGATGCTGAGATTGAGTGGAGATGGGAAGAACGGGTGCAGGGGGAATTTGTTGGGCTGGAAACAGAAGGATTTGCTGAGGCACATTCTGTCGGAGTTCCTGGGGCGAGTTATGAACTCTGATCATCAGCGCTTTCCATTCCCTATAGGGTAAATATACCCATGAACACATCCAAACCTCAATTACCATTGGGCCATTACTGTCAGATCAGCTTCCCAAGGCAATGTCTGCGTTGATATGTATAATCTACAATTATAAACGATAAAATACTGTTGGTTGGTAAAGAAAACTCAGATGGTTTCTCAACACACAGTCTTGCAATTATATGCATTTCACGTCAGCTAAAATAAACCACAAGATGCTGATTGTAATTTTACCGCAACCTCAAGTGGCATTTTTTAAAATTAAATTCCAGCAGCTTGATAGAAGACATCAATGTTCAATAAATACATTTGTTAATCATATTAATTTGCATTTATGCATTTGGCAGACACTTTTAACCAAGGTGACTTACATTGCATTCAAGCTGTACATTTCTAGTTTATTCATTCCCTGGGGATTGAACCCATGACTTTGGTGTTGCTAGCGCCATGATCTGCTGTTTGAGCTACAAGAAGGCTGTATTTAATTATAATTATTTAATTATAATAAACAATTCTTCTGCCAAGTGGTTTTTTAGCCTTATGGGAGACTGTTTTTAAGGTTGCCTAGCAAAGTAGCAACTAACACGGTCCAACTTCTTTGAGTCAGATGTTTTCAATGAAACTGTTCAATAAACTGGTCTAAAAGATTTATTCACTAATTAGGCTGAATCAGTCACTGACGGTATCTTTTAGATATGGGTTAACGAGTGAAAATGGAACATTTTCGAGCATTTATAGTGCTGCAGTGATTGAATCTGCAGCATCACCCTCGTTCCCTCCATAAAAATCCAGCTGGATATTTCCATTGGTTCACTGTAGAAAATAGGCTCTGTGAGCAACAAAAGTTTATGATTCTTACATGTTTTCATCATCATCATGATAATCACAAATGAACACAACTTTTATGAATTGTAAAGCATAAATTCAGTCACCAGCTGCATGACTTCAACATCATCATTACTATACTTCCAACCATTTCAGTCTTTATTTAAAAACATTTTCTTGAAAAACTGTGTTAGAATATTTTGCATGATTATAAACAAGGCTGTGAAAGCAGACTAGTGAGTAGATGGGTTTATCTGCTTGCATGATGACAACCTCTGCAGTCCCATTTAGCCACTTGCTTTTCCACAAATAAACACTTAAAGGGGTCATGAACTGAGAAATCGAAATTCCCTTGATCTTTTGACAGAAGAGGTCGTTGTACTATAAAAACATCCTGTAAGTTTCAAAACTCAAACTTTCTCGTTAGTCTGAAAACAGCTTATATTGAAGCCAGTCTGTCAAAATGACAGGTTGTAGAATATGCCACTTTATGACGTAATAGTGTGGCTAAACACCGGTTCCGCAGAAGAAGCTCAAGGCCTGCTTCTACATCGCTGCCTGTTTAGACCTGCCCACCGTAGTGTAAATAACGAGAGAGGCAAACACAAGTCTACGCAGAAATCAAACGATAAAGATGTCTCCGAAGACAACAAGATGCTGTGCAATGCCAAGTTGTGGAAAATAAAGTCTTTGCATTGCCTTCCTTCTGATCCCAACATTAGGAAAGAGTGGTTGAACTTTAATGAAGATCCAGACCGTGTCTGTAAGAACTTGGTCCTTTGTTCACTTCATTTTACAGTGGATTCATTTGCAAATGAGGAACAGTTTGACACAGGATTTTCAGAAAGATTGAAACAAAAAGACAATGCTGTGCCAACTATATTGGATCCAACAGTACTGTCACACCACACAAGTGTGAGTAACTGTTTTCATTATGTGGTCACTATTGCTTTGTCTGTTATTACAGATTGTTTGATATGTACTGATTATTTATGAATTTTAACATAAATCACAGCAGCGTCCATCACAAGGATGTAGGCTGTCAAACATACACAACTATTAGCCGATCATAGCAGTGGGCATTTATTTTCGAGTCTATAATCTGCCACGCCTATTCAAACAGAGCGTTCTGATGAGGGGGTGAAAGCAGGAAAGAAAATAGACTATTACTTCTAAATTATGACATATTTTGATGTCAAAATCCTAATGACATTATAAGTGGACCTCAGAGAACAGTATAAAATAAAAACAAAGGCAGTTCATGACCCCTTTAAAAATATCACAAGGGGTACTTATGTATTTTATATAGCAGAATAAAACATTAAAATATATTAAGCTTGTGTTAACCACAGAACCCATTGACTTTAGGACAATCGAACCAGATGTGCTAAAACGCTAACTCATTTCCGGGTTTTGCCCTATAAAAATATGTCATCCCTGCAGCACTCTACAATATGTTCTCACAAGGATTTTGAAGAACCATGTGATGTTGTAAAATAACAGCTTTAACCAAGTCATTGAAGTGAACCGTTCAAAAGAACCAATTCAGACTCACTATGTGCATTAGTAATTCAGCTGATGCACGGTCAAAGGTGTGCATATATCAGCTATTTAACAGCTTTGAGCATAGCTCATCCAATCAGATTTCAGTGCCGTAACTATCAGTTTTATAATAAAGAGTTTCTCACAGTGCAATTCTCTGCGGTGTTAAAGACTCTTGAGTGGGTGCCAGAC
This sequence comes from Tor tambroides, assembly GCA_021397915.2. NCBI lineage: Eukaryota > Metazoa > Chordata > Actinopteri > Cypriniformes > Cyprinidae > Tor > Tor tambroides. The sequence continues at coordinate 6,058 of JAFVLL020029067.1, read as the reverse complement.
ATGCTCTTTTGCTTTAGGAAACTGACTGCAACAGCAGGTGCAGAGTAATGGGAAGAGATCCCCTTAGGTGTGTGTGCACAGATGAAACTATTTAGATTCTTGGCTTGGAGTGCACAGCTCACCCCTCGAAATGCTGAGGGCTACCCGACAGCAGGGCAGGAAAGGGAACTGTCGTCTCTGCAGAACTATTCTCCTTTACCTAAGCAGCCTGCTTAAGTAGAAATCTATGACAGAGCGCTTTCCTTCTGTCCTCAAAGCAAGCAGTCTATTAAAAGAACCTGCCTGTATGAGCGTTCAAAGGTGTGTTTCTGGAGGTATAACGAGACCGTGGTACAAAATACGCCCATCTGTGTTCCCTTATACGTAGGAATTACAGTAGGGGCACGTATGTCGCATAGCAACCAGCATAAAAGGTTTCCACAAGTGGGGCAAGGCTTACTAAAGACTGAGTGATGGTGTAAGTCACACTGACAAAGTTGCCAGCAGGTAGAGAAAATAACAGGCAGATGAGACAGACACCATGTGAAAGCTTCAGTTTAAAAGGCTTGAGCAGTAGTTTATGATCCACCCGTGTGTTTTAGACACTGACAATTTCATTTGAAAACTATCAGTCTTGACTGTCAATCTCTGTCAGTATTTATCAAAGTCCTTTTATAGGGAGTCAGTCCACTCTGTGGCCATCACAGTAACGCCCCCGGGCAGCTTGCCAGTCATGCACGTACAGCTCCTATGTGCTCGAATAGAAAAGACCCACACGATTAAAATGGTTTGGTAGGTGTACAGGTGTACACTTCAAGAACATGTCAAATCATCAACAAAATTAGACAGAAAAAATATTTTTTTCCTTCTCTAGCATAAATATGGTGAAATTACAGATTTCATTTCAGCATTTTAATGTCTTACACACCTACATTTTCATATGTTGTGGAATTGAACATGAACATGGCTGCTGTGAAATTTAATTGGTATATATATATTGTATAGACATATGTGTATACAGTATATGTTCACACTGTATCTCTGAATTAAAGTAGAAACAACATAAAGACAGTATATTTTAAATACATATAATTATAATAAACAACTTATACTGCACCATACAATATATACTGTACTTTTCTTACTACAGTATGTATGGCCTATGTTTCATCATTACTCCAGTAGGTGGCAACAAGTTATAAGTGAGTCTTTCAGTTATTCAAGCAATTCATTCAAAACATTGATTCATTCAGGAATGAAACAAGCATCTGTTATGAGTGAGCCACTGAATCGTTTACTCAACCAATTTGTACAAAAATGCTGATTCAGGAACGAAACAAGTGTGGGGCTGCATCCGAAATTGCATATGTGACCCTGGACCGCAAAACTGGTCTTAAGTAGCACAGGTCTATTTGTAGCAATAGCCAAAAATACATTGTATGGGTCAAAATTATCGATTTTTCTTTTATGCCAAAAATCATTAGGATATTAAGTAAAGATCATGTTCCATGAAGATATTCTGTAAATTTCCTACCGTAAATATATCAAAATTTCAGTTTATGCATTGCTAAGAATTTCATTTGGACAACTTTAAAGGAGATTTTCTCAATATTTTGGTTTTTTTGCACCTTCAGGTTCCAGATTTTCAAATAGTTGTATCATATAGTTATCCTATCCTAACAAACCATACATCAATGGAAAGCTTATTTATTCAGCTTTCAGATGATGTATAAATCATAATTTAAAAAAAAGACCCTTATGACTGGTCTTGTGGTCCAGGGTCACATATTTCCCTACTATGTAGTAGGCAAAAAAGAGTCTGTGACCAAAAAAGTATGTCCGAATAAAAGGGTAGACAAAGCGTACCCAGATGACCTACTACTTCCGGCGAGATTCTGTAGTGTGCATACGATGGACACTTTACTATCCCATGAGGCCACAGGAGATAGATGAATGGCAGTGACGCAACTGACGCTGGTAGGTTACGTGACAATGACAATATGGCAAATGTAGTACATCCAGAATACATTCATACCACACACATTCATACTATAGAATATACTTTTTTAGCAGCTGCTAAGTTACTTAATCAAAATAAGCACCTACTCAAGAGAATATGCGATTTCGGTTACAGCCTGCCACTGAATCATTCATTCAACTGATTTGTTCAAAACAGTGATTTATTCAGCAATGTAACAAGTGAAGCATTGACACATTCAATTGATTTGTTCAAAATGATGATTGATTCGGAATGGAAACTACTGTGTGTTGATCGGAGATGCGGTTTGCAAATGATTTTACTGTGGCTTCGTTTGGAAACTACTTTCGTTCGTGCAACATAAAAGGTGAAGTAGCTGGCAATACTTTGTCTACAATGTAAGTTACGTGATATTAACTTCTTGTATTTTAAACGGTTATATAAAAGCAATATCACACTGGCAATCTTGCTGTTTTTAATATCAGTTTGCAAATATATTTCTGCACCACTCACAGCCCTGCTGACATTTGGGAACAACAGCACTCTTGCTTGTCTACTACTGCTTGAATTATATACATAGCATACTGTACACATAGACATTATGCACTGTGTGTTGTGATAGATGTGATATGTCCCAGTCACGGTCTCTGTCTTTAACCTTGTCCTAACAACAAACAATATGAGATGCGAAGGCCCTTAAACTAAGTTTGACCTGTCAGCCAGGTGTCTTCCCTGCGCTCTCTCTCTCTGGTCATTATACACCTTCCTGTCAGCTAATCACATCTCTGTCACCTCCTCCCTTGGAACTGAGATCTTTCTCCTTGATCATGTCAGACATTAAGGACGCCCAGAAAAGAGCTACGCTCTGGCGTCACAGTGTCTGGAACACAGGGATATACAACCCAGGCTCTTCCGGCATCCAGAGCTCACCCTCTGAATTATTTAAGTCCAGATCCCTCCGCATAGAGGACTCCTTTCTACATATGTTTGCTATTGGCCCAGCTGAGCTGGCAGCTCGCAGCTTGTTGTGGCAGCTTATCAGGTGCGAGGCATTGTGATTGCTTGTGCAGCAGATATAATCAGTTCTGGTATGTTTTCCCCATGAATGTGTGTGTTTACATTTTTAATTTTGCTTACTTCAGCAGCGTGAAAGATTATAAGGGCAAGTGGGTGTAGCTGAGCGGTTTTTTTTTGTTTTGTTTTTTTGTCAGAGAGGATAGAGAATTGTATAACACCCTTGCCAATGTTTTAAAACAATACATCTCCTTAGCAGGGTAAATAACTGAGCATGTGATTCAGATGATATTGATTCTGGCAGCAGCTTCAGTTCCTTTGCTTTCTGTTTCATTCATGCATTCCATCGTTCAACGTACCCCTGACAACCGCGCTGCATTCAAGTTAAAAGTGAATTTGTGAGATATACTAGTAGGCAGTCATTTAACAGACTTTTCTATCCAAAATGACTTGCAGTACATGTGTTACAGCAACATTCCCCCTGGAGCAAACTGAAGTTAAGTGCTATGCTCAAGGACACTTTCTCTTTCTTCACCGACATGGGCTTTTGCAAATCCCTTGTGCTACATTAAGTATTATATTTTGGTGCAAAGAAATAAAATAGAAAATAAGTATAAACATCATATAGCCTACATATTAGCCAGATTTTATACTGTATGCCATTTTTTCCTGCACTGCTATTATGCATCTTTCTGTTGTGTTCTCGTTCATGAAAAAAAATTACTCTTGAACTTTTTAACAAGTCATTTAAAAACATTCATGAAATACTTGTAAGTGAGCAGTTAGAATCTGATTCATTCGGTCAGTGAATTATTCAGAACCACTCCATCACTGAACCGTGAGTCTTTTTCTTAGTTATGTCTTTATTACAGCACATAGAAGTGACTTGTTAAAAGCTACAATAAGAAGCTTATTTATAGAGCAGTTCTGTAATTTGGAGATTAATGGGGGAATTTGGGTCCTAAATGTAATGTTTAATTTGCCAATGGAGACAGCTGCTTTTTTTTTGTTTTTGTTTTTAAATCTGGAACCCTGTGAAGAAAGGTTTGCTTCATAAGAGTCATTTGTTGGCAAACACAACATAAAGATTGTTGGTGCAGGAAACTTCTAGATTTGAAATTGTTCTCACAAAATTATTTATTTTTGTCAGAATGAAGTAGGGCTAACATCATTTAAAAAAAAAATATATATTTTTTTAAAGTTAAAACTATAACTAAAACTGACGTCAAGTTAATAAGAACTGTACTTATATATATAAAAAAACAAAACTAATAAATATGATTAAAACAGAAAAAAATACTACAACTTTAACTACAATTGAAATAACAATATAAAACAAAATAAAAAATAATTCAAAATATTAAGAAAAACTATAACAGTATATTAGTGATACTAAATAATACTTATATGACAGGATCAGTGTTGGGGAAAGTTACTTTTCAAAGTAATGCATTACAATATTCCATTACTTCCTAAAAAGCAACTAACTGCGGCAAGGTTATGTCATATTCGGAGTTTGCATGTCACTGTTTTTATTCATTTTGAGGAACACTGAATCTGTAAATGCATGTTCACATTTAGTCTAGAGCTACAGTAACCATGTTTACACAGTGCACACAACGCCTCCACACTTACTCCCGATTTCTCTTGAAATGGGAACAGGAGAGCTGCCAGTCAATAAATGGGAAAAAAATAACTGGCGTTACTTATTTGAAATAGTAACTGATATTTTCTTCTGAATCAATCAGAAATGCGTTACTTTACTAGTTACTTGAAAAAAGTAATCTGATTACATAACTCGCATTTCTTGTTAAGGTATTACCCCAAACACGAGACAGGATGCACAAGATGTCATAACTAGTTGCATATTCACTGACAAGCTACATGCCAAAATGTAATACTTAGCACAAGGGTTTTGCACTTTTTATAAGGAACCAGACATGTGTGCTTTTGTTGTTGTTGTGTTTTTCCTCCCAGCTGGCAGTCAATAAAATGGGCAAAAATCCAGTGTGTATCAAAGTAGGGATTTGTGCTCTATCTAGAGAGTTGAATATCATCAAGACGTCTGGGATTTTGAACGCCACAGCATCATGGCAGAGAGTTTTGCATGACCAAGCAGCACTCAATATCGTTTTTGCAGTTTAAACACAATCAGTGTGATCCACACACTGCCCTATCACCGAGATAATCGACAGCCTGTTTCCCCACTATTGGATTTTCAGATCAAGGCATTAACAACTTAATCACGGCACTCTTTTAAATTTAAGCTATTCCGCAGCCCACTCTAGCACGCTCTCGGTGCATAATTCATTGAGAAGATGGAGAGCCTTTTATGAATTTGATGGCCATTTTCCTCAGCCGCATTTGAAAATCAATATCTCCAGAGCTCGAAACAAGAGCACGAAATGAAATACAAATGATCCCCCCTCCCAAAACGCAACGGACCCTGTGCCATATTAGATTCGGACTAGAGCACACAAGATGACACACGCCAGCAATATGCCGTGTGCTTCTGACTGTGGGCGATTCTCTGATCTGCAGACTGCACAGTTCATGAACATGTTGCTAGTCCTCCCACATCAGCTATATTTGAAGTGCAAGAGCTATTATGCAAGTCAATACTGACTCCCACTAGCTCAAGGCAAAATCATTGATCATGCGAATAAAACAGTCTTTATCTAACTGTCTCCTTCCTTTGGCTTCTCTTTCTTTCAAATGTTGTATGTTTGTCTGTCCGGAATTTATAACTTCCATGCTTAAAAGGATGCATTGAGTAACTCTGTTCATTTCAACAAAGAATTCGTAAAGAGTAAAATGATGAAGTGTGTTTGTGTGAACGTTGTTTGCCAAAGGCAAGTCTGTTCGATACAAGGGTTATTCGTAAGAAAGCAGTCAAATGCAGATTTCTGGTCTTGTCTTATATGGATAAAAGTACAAGATTTTTGCCACCTCCATTCTGTCTTTTTTTCACTGTCTAAAGTCTGGCTGATTCCAGACACACTTACATCTGCAGCTTTAATATGTAAGAGCTCCTCAGGGCACGTCTGGCCATATGCTGCCTCCGAGAAAACCTCCTTAGAGGTTAAG
>JAFVLL020029066.1:0-38520 GCA_021397915.2 Tor tambroides | reverse complement strand
TCCCTTCCCCCTTTAGTTAAAGTGCAGTGATCTCAGTGGCCCGTGCTTTAAAATAGACCTGACACAAAAACCTCAATTGCTCCGAGAGGTATGGAATAGGTGGAGTGGTCACTGCAGAGGGATTTAGCTGGAGGGAGGTGGACTTAAATGCTGATGATCTGAGCTGGATCAATAAGGAATGTGCATGTGTGAATGTACTGCTCCTACTTCATATTTTCTCCCTCCAAGCCTTCATTTTGCACAGGAGCTGGAAATCCAACCTCATCTCCAATTCAGAAAAGAAAGCTAATGAACTGCCTCTAACCAGCAATGCCTCACAGCTCTCTCTCTTTCTTTCTCTCCCTCTCAGAGTGTGTCACGTCTGAAGTCTGCAGTTGGTGTACTGTAAGGTGACCAGATTTCCCAAATGAAAACTGGGGCTATTTCTAGTCATGGTATTGTTAACACAAGCTATTAAGAATTATTTTTGGTAATTAAAGCTGAAATAAGACAAAATATAAATATTAGATAAAAAAAAGTAAACTTAAAAAAACATAATAAAGCAATAGTCCCCAAGAGTCATAGTTTAACGGTTACTACATGTAGCCGGCAAGTTTTCATAAAATAAACACACAGCAACAAAAATTTAATAATTTATTGATAACCCATTAATAATCCTTCCGCCACGCAAAGTAGTTCCTCAGCAATGTTTCATAGAATGGTTGCCAGTAATGTAATAAGGTCACAGGTATGCGTTATAGAGTATTATACAATGGCTCAAACGCAGCTCAGCCAATCATAATCAAGGACTGGAACTATCCCGTATTATAAATGAAATTTAGAAATGTTGCTTTGGCAATTCACTGAAATAAGTTTAATTTGAAGTAGCCTACTAAAATTACTAAAACTAAATGTATTTATAAAGGCAAAAAAATTAAATAAATAGATGGTATGTAGGCTTTTTTGAATCCACAGTTTAAAAAAAAAAAAAGGATATTTCTTAGGACAGCTACAGCCTGGAGAGGACACCAAAAACAGGGTCTGTCCACAAAAAAAAAACGAGGACATCTGGTCACCCTAGAGTACAGTATGGTGCACTATAACCACAGAAGTGAAAAATCAAAGCTCTGTGTTTTTCTTGCGACAGGTCACTGTGACTAACGAGTCATGTAGTGGTAATGTCACATTGATTCACATGTCATTAATCCACTTTTAATGAACCCAGCCCACTGTAATCAGTCTTGTCACTGACATGTGACCAATGACAGTCTTCTTTACTCTCAGTAATGTCACTGCTGTAAAAAAAAATCCCTCCACTGTCTAAAAGAATACAAAGTGTGACTCTTCAACAATTACACTTAAAAGCTCTGTTGGCTTATGTGGAAAAGCCAGTTAATTCCCTGGCTATTATTTAAATGTATAAATTAACAAACAAACATAGAGACAACGTAGCTCTCCCAATTAGTAACACACGTTCTGTTTGTCATCCAACCACAATTGCTTGTGATGTGATTGACAGTTAAGAATAATGCCCCACCTCTCAAATCTTATGCCTGCTAAGAAGGCGCTCACAGCTGTCCCCAGCATTCAAGTAAATCCATTTAAAGGTGTCCAAAGCTAACTTTTAAGGGCCATCTGCGTTCGCACCAGCTGTGGACCACAGGGTAGCTCTGTTTGCTGGAAAGGTAGAAGTTCCATCCAAAGAAAACATCACACACAGATGAGCAAACTACAATACTGTTTCACACTCGAGCTGTGCACTGTCAGATGCTTAGGGCAAATATTCACCTTTATGCTTACAACAGTGAAGTGTGACTCTCTCTAGTAAACACTTCTAAAAAGCACATACATATTATATACACTGCTGTTGCTTGAGGTTGGTAAGATTTTTGAAATGTTTCTGAAAGAAGTCAAGAGACTGCATTTATGTGACCAAACATACAGTCAAAAAAGTAATACTATGAAATATTATTACAGTTTAAAGTTACTATTTTAAACTACTATGTAATATGTAAAATGTAATTTAATCATGGGATGGCAAAGCTGAATTTTCAGCAGCCATTACTCCAGTCTTTATGTCACATGGTCCTCAAAAAGAATTTTTGAAAATGAATGTTGAAAACATTTTGTATTTCGTGAAAAATGTTATATATTTTTCAGGATTCTTTGAAGAATACAAAATTCAAAACCAGCATTTATTAACTGAATGTATTCTTTCTAAACAAAAGTACACTCTTAAACTAAAGGTGCCTCACGATGCTTCCTTTTTTGTCTAAATGGTTCCATAAAGAACCATTAACATCTCATTTCACAAAAGGTTCTTTGTGGCAAAAGAATGTTCTTCAGGTTATACAAAGGTAAGAAAGAGATGGTTCTTTAAAGAACCTTTGACTGAACCAATAATGGTTCTTCTATGGCATCGCTGTGAAGAACCTTTTAAGCACCTTTATTTATATGTGTATTAATTTACTTAATCAAAAATTAAGCCCAAGCTTTTAACTGGTAATGTATTTTTAATTATAATAATAAAAACTAATCATGAGTTTAGTTGAGTGGTGTGTTTGACCAACCAATATCACTTATGCAACTAAATTTGACAATTAGTTGTATGTGCTAAAATACTGTTTGTTTCTAAGCTTGTGCTGAACCCAGTAAGCAACCATCAAAACATCTTAAGAAGTGAATAACACTAAAAACCTCTCAGAACACCTTTGCAACTACATAGCAACACCTTCCCTTATGAAAAAGAAGTTTATTCAAGTGTGATTTTAGTATACTTCTTTTAAAATAAAAATAGGAAAGTATACTTTTAGACTACTTTTTATGTACTTCTCAGAAATATACTTAAAATGACATTTAAGTATACTTGACTTAGAAAAAGTCTAAATGTAATTGAGCTATACTTGTTCTCTTAGAATCCCTGTTTTCATTGTTATATGGTAGGGGTGCTAGTACACATCTTCTGTACAGAATTTCCAAAAAAACACAAGTGAAGAAGAAACCGAAACAACAGATGCTTCCACGTGTAATCTAACATGATCATCAGACATAAAACAGCATCAAAACTGTGTAACGTTATGGAATAAAATGTTGACCAATGAAGAGGTAATAATGACTGTCAAGCTTTGGGGTGTTGATCGACTCCATCTACATTTTGATTATCATTCTGAATCCAATTCATAGTCTTTTTTCAGCTTTTTGTTCAAAATGTTGTTTATTTCTTTATTTTTTATTTATGAAACTTACCCACATTCAAGTGTTTAAAAAAAGAATGCATGAAGCTAGAATAAAATGTTTTTGTTTACAAGCAGATACCCTGTTCTTTCTTTTGATGTTTTGTATGTTCAGATATTCATATAACAAAATATATACAAATTAATACCTAAATAGGGACATAGTAGTATACTTAAAGTGTGATGCAAAGTTCACTTAAAGAAAACTTACGAGTATACTTGCAGTATAAAACTACTAAACTTGTAGCCTAGTTTACTGAGACTATACTTCAAAGTATACTAAAAATGCTACTACAAGTATTTAATTAGTAAACTATCAGTATACCTATAAGTTCACTTTTAGTGCCACTTGCAGTTACCTGGCTAACCATCATCTCCATAAGGAGATCGGCTATGGGCCTTTCATTCATAGTCATTCCTGGCGTTCATCACATGGAAATAAGAACGATTTAGTACTATGTATGTAGCGTGGGTTATACAATGTAGTGAGTCTGTTAAGTGTGTTTGCGGAGGTGGATGGGGGAAGAGGGTTGGAGGTCTGTGGGTGGAGGTGGTGGAGCGTATTATGATCAGTACAATAACCCACTCCTCATGTCTCGGGGGGCCGGCTGCATCCTCCAGCCTTAATGGTGAAGAGGTTCTTTAAGACGCCTCTCTGCAGCTTTTCAATGCCTTGCGCTCCAGCCCCCTCCCCCTCCCCCTACACACAAACACACACGTTCAGATCACCAAACCAGGTATGAACGCACAAACACAAACTCACTTGGTACTTTGCAACTAAACACCTACAGAATATGAGTAAGTTCGATGTGAACAGGATGGAGCTACACAGAAATCTCCTTTGCGTAAACCCAGATTCACAATTACAGAACGTGCATATTTACACAGCTCACATCCTCTTGTAGGACCTCCTACACACGCTCTCTGATTGAGCAATGGCATTTATGCCAAACAAGAACACACACTATCACAACACACACGAAGCGAGGCACACACTCATCTCGCACATTCTGTTTTTCTCTGCAAATCTATAACTGCGCTCTTGCCACACTGAGTAAAACAACAACTTCAGAGAAAAAAATTCAGAGTTCAACTCACTTGAACATTAAGTAATACAGGAAGTCCTTGTGAGGGTATTTATAACCTGAAATTTGACCCATTCCGGCACCCATAGCCTCACTTAATAGAATAAGCAGCTGGGTTTATGTTCATGCTTCATATGCAGCGTCTGCTTTTCAGTTTGCTTTTCCACATTTTTTGCTAATGTCCGGATTTAGGTGCCAGGTATCAGGAGTCTGAGCATAAACAGACAAAAATTACATAAAAATAATATATAATATAATAATAATATAATTATTATAATATAATATAATAATTAAAATAAATGAATAAATGTCAGAAAGTCCCCTTTTTTATAAACTATCAAGTGTAAAATGGCTTAGATAGATAGATAGATAGATAGATAGATAGATAGATAGATAGATAGATAGATAGATAGATAGATAGATAGATAGATAGATAGATAGATAGATAGATAGATATTGAGTTACACAGAAACATATCAAATGGAAAATGGCCTAAAATTTTTCATGACATAAATAATTAACAAATTTATGATCGCAATAGTCTCAGATTGTACCTTTCTTTGAGTGTATATCAAATGAAAAATGGCCAAAAATAGTTCTTTAAATAAATAAATAAATACTCACGGTAATCTCAGAGTCTACATTTTCTTACATATATACACATATAAATAAGAAATAAGAAATACAATAAAAATTTAATAAACTAAAATAAAAAAATTTAATAAAATAAAATAAATTCCCATTCTGGCACCCATAGCCTCACTTAATAGAATAAGCAGCTGGGTTTATATTCATGCTTCACATGCAGCATCTGTTTTTCAGTTTACTTTTCCAAGTTTTCTGCTAATATCCAGCATTAGGTGCCAGGTACGTGTTTGAGAAAGTCGCCAGAGGGAAGTTATACTATATGACATGGACTTACGTTTGAGTCTCTCAAAGCTGAGTCACGCATGCTGTGCTTTGCTTTGGATTGTAATTGACTCCATATGTTGTTTGCATAATTTCTCAACCCCCTGATCGCCAGACCTACAACTGCTAACAAAGTTCATGCACATCTAAGAACATCCTACCGATGGTTTCCGAGTCCCCTGACTGACCAATTTAAAAAAAAATAAGTCAGAGCAAATCCTTAATGTATTGTTATGCTTTGAGGGATTATACCGAATCTATTTTTTTCCATTAAGTTCCCAAAAGTCATCTCAGGTTAAGGGACGGCAGCTAGGTGTGCTAACGGTGTTGTCATGACGACAGGCAGAGAACAGCACATAGATAGTGTACGGCGCAGGTCTGGTCGTCTTTGATTTCTCTTATTGTCAGGCAGAGCCATACCATGTCTAATTACTAAAAAAAACATGTGTACATACATCACTACAGATATTCATATAAAGACTGTTCTGAATGCTGTACATGACAGAGATTAAGACTGTAGGGTATATCCAGAGTTACTGACACTGAATAGTGACAGTTGTCATGGATAATATTTGTACTTGAAGTAGATGCAGAATTCCACGTCTTGTTTTCTGTGTCAGAGTGTTCAACAATCATCCCTCCCCCTCCACACACACAGCTTCAGTAAACAAACCAGGGCTGGACACGAGGGTCAAGGGTTGAACACACCAGAGGACACGCACTAGAACATTTTGTCAGCTTAGCAAAATGTTGAAATGAGGAGGAAGAGAGAGCTCATCAGACCCACACACTGTAGTTACCCACAATTCCTTCTTTCACCTGCTCTTCTATTGGGTAGTTTTTGTATGGGCGCTAATCACAGACATTTTTGAAGAATAATCGTGATAATCTCAGATTGTCACTTTTCTTAGAAACATACAGCAAATGGAAATTGTTAAATAAATGAATAAATAAATAAATTCATGATTATAACCTCAAATAGTCCCTATTCTTAGAAACATATCAAAAAGAAAATAGCCTGAAATTGTTCAGTCAATCAAATTTATATAATATAAATTGTGTAAATAAATAAATATACATTTAATTTATTTACATAATTTTTATTTATTTATTTATGGAACAATTTCAGGCCATTTTCCATTTGATGTTTCTCAGAAAAAATAAATATATTTTATTTATTTTCTTAGAAACATCAAATGGAAAATGGTCTGAAATTGTTCCATAAATAAATAAATACTAATGATAATCACAGATGATACCTTTTTTAGAGCGTACATCAAACGGAACATGATGAAAATTATTAATGATAAAAAGAAATCATAAAGAAATGCATGTTCTTAATAATCACAGATTGTCTCCTTTCTTAATAACATATCAAATAAAAAATGAACTGAAACTGTGAAAATAAATAAATAAAATCAATAAATCAATAAATAAACAAACAGGAAAACTGTCTGGACATAAATAAACTAACACATAAATATTCGTTATTATCGTAGACAGTACCTTTTCTTATGGTGTAAAATAAAATAAAATCTCATATCGTCACTTTTATACAGTATACATAAGATGGAAAGTAGGTGAACATACTAAGCAGTGGCATCCATATCCTCCTGTATTACCAAACAATCATAACATTCCTTTCTGAGTTTGCAAACATTTGTGAGTCATTATTCAATTGAAGGACACACTCTGTCTCTGTCACATGCTTCAGTTTACTCACTGACATGCTTGAAGCCAGCCTCAGCGCAAGCACATATTGTATGTCATGATACAATAAGGAATGACAAATTATTTTTCATACTATGCACCACAGAAATCATTCAGTTTAGTTTGGCTATACAGAACACACACCTGGATCTGTCAGTGCAGTGAAGGGTATCATTAAAATGACACGCCCTGTGACAGACCCAACATTAACTCAACATGTCCGTGCTCTGAATGTGCTGTGCTCTTTAGCAGGATTGAGGGCAAAGCTGAGCATTTGATCAGCTGGGGCCGACAGCTATGTAGACCACAGGAGCATTCCTGAGTCCCCTGGGTTGAGCCTGGGACAGATGGGGCCCGTTTGGGACTGAATCCAGCCCACTTCCTGGGCTGAAGCTCTGAGGGTATCTTCCGAGGATTTCCCAGATAATCCCTTCAGCAAGGTGTCCAGTCTCAGGCGAGTCCCATCAATAATTCACTATCCCCAGCCCACCTGTGTGAAGCTCCTCAGAGCAGAAGGGCGCTAACCTTTAATTCCCCATCCACATGGCCAGCAGGGCCCAGTTGTATGGCTAGAGAGACCGCTTTAATGGAATCCTCCAGCACGACGTAAAGCAGAGGTGATAAGCAGATACGCTGTCCTGTGATTATTGGGTCCCATTATTGAGCCCTCTATCTGGCTGATTGCTATCTGGGAGCCGCGGATAAAATCCTCCAATACTCTTCTGATAGGGGCCATAGAGTCAAACAAATATACTTCACAAAGTCAATGAATCAAATTAAAGGTTGGATTTTTTTCAGAGTGTGTCCAACGCGCTTTTAAATATATCAGTATACAACATTCAAAAGTTTAGGGTTGGTAAGATGTCAATGTTTTTGAATTAAATTTCTTACGCTGACCAGGTCTGCATTTCTATGATTAAAAATTCAGTTAAAACAGTAATATTGTCAAATGTTATTACAATTTAAAATCACTATTTTATATTTGAATATATTTTCAAACGTAATTTATTCCTGTGATGGCAAAGCTGAATTTTCAGCAGCCATTACTCCAGTCTACAGTGTCACATGATCCTTCAGAAATCATTGTAATATGCTGATTTGGTGCTCAAAAACATTCATTTTTACTATCAATGTTGAAAACATTTGTTGCTTTATATTTTTCTGAAAATAAGATACATTTTTAAAGATTCTTTGATGAATACCCTAGTAAAAAGTAATACATTTTAAATACATTTATTTCATACTATAGTATAGCATGAAATAAGTATAGTTCAAATCTATCAACATATTTACTGACATATCTCAAGACTTACTGATATAAAAATTATAATTAAACTTTATTTAGCGTAGCCTACTACTTGTGCTCAATGCACAATATCTTAACATTAAGCATAAAATGTGTTTTAATGTCACTATTGATGAATACTGTATGATCTTTGAATAATATCGGTCTTTAAATACACAATATTTACAGTTTACTTGTAATAGTTCCACTTTAGTACAATCAAGTATACTTCAGTATATCTTTAGTTGGACTTCAGCACTACTTCCACACAATTAAAGTGCATTAAGCACAAAATTAGTTGTTCCAGCAGACTTTATGTAGAGTATACCTACTTCTAGTATGCCAAAATTACAATTGCAGGGTATTTTTATTAAGTTCATAAATATGTAAATGAATTTGTAGTATATTTAGCATGAAATAAATGTATTTCAAATACATTATAGTATATTTATTTTTCACTAGGGTAGAAAGTTCAAAAGAACCACATTTATTTGATTTATAAATCTTTTGTGATATTATAAATGCCTTTCTGCCTTTTGATCAATTCAATGCATCCTTGGTTATGAAAAGTATCAATTTCTTAAAACAACAGCAACAACATGGATTTGAATTAAAAAAAAATCCAGTTAAATACATTCTAAAGAGATGTCTATCTAAATTGAAAATTAATATCAATTCTGTTCGAACATGCTAAAACCGATCCAACTGATTGTCTTACGACAATGTAAGTGCTACCCGTCTGTGCAAAACTCTCTGCCACAACGCTAGGGTGTTCTGGGTGGTTGCCAGGTTTTTGGTCGCGGTTGCTAAGGATGTTCTGAGTGGCTTGTAGCATGTTGCTAAGCAGTTGCTAAGGTGTTCCGAGTGGTTGCTAGGTGGTTACTTACTGACCCAACACATGAGACCATCTCAAAGACATGCTCCTTCAAAGATCCTTTATTCAGTGTGAATCTAAAGGCATTTTTCCCACCCGTTTTATAGTCCGCCAGGTGAAAATTGCAAATCTGATCACTTAGTACAACTCTGCTGAACAAGCCACACAATTTGAGCATCACTCAAATGCCTAACCATAAAAATGAGGAATAATAACAGGAACTGTTGCTTACCGAGCACCACTAAATGCCATTTGTGGTCACCATGAACTACAGTATCAGCAGCAATAGTATCATTTACTAGTGTTTTGGACAACACGTACACTCACTTTAGCAAGGGTCTTAACCGCAGTAAGAGCATTAAATAACCTCATCTCTGGCAGAATAGCCTTGAGCAGCAGTGGCTGCCTCACAGTTTAAGGCTGAGTGACCAACATTTGCACTATGTAGAGTCACACACATCAGGACACAGTTACCGTATCAAAGTACACACACACACGCACACACACAAACACACATACAGGGGATCCTACCTCCACCCACAATTACACACACACACACAAACGCACATCGACCTCCACACCACACTCTCTCCGCGAACAAATGCCTTCGCTGTCAGTTGCGGCCAGGTCTGCCGTAATTGAAAAGAACAGCCACGGGCCAGCCCACAGACACGGCGCACCGAGCCAGGAGCCCTTCACTGACAGCCAGCCATCAATACCAATGACTGTTCCTTGAGGAGCAGATGACATCCACGACACCACCCATGCAACTCCCCAGCACACACATACAAACGCTTGCCTCCCGCCCCCTCGCTGTCCTTCCTCCGCCACTTGAGTCTCTGATTCCTACCCCAGTTTGTCACCACAGTAACTCCACTCACCGGGACGCCTGTCATCGCTTCAAAGATGCACGTGCCATCGGCAAACGCACGCATACGCGCTCGCACTCACTTACGCTCATGCATGCATGCCAAACAAGGGGGATCAAACTTTTTCAAGAGTGGAACAGTGGCCGCTTAGAGACCTCTGCCTCCCTTCCCTCGCACACACTTTTCTCAGAGCGTGTCAATATTTTAACCCAGAAAAAACATTTTGGCTGTTTACAAAACTAAATCTTATTAAACAACCAATATAAAATCCTACACATACTTTGTGAACTCTGTTGAGACACTTCAAACCACTTTATGGTACATTTCTATCGTGTATAGCATTTAATATAGATTTCAAACTGAAAAAAATAATGACATCACGCTTATATTTCACATCTTTAGCCACCTGCATTGTGCAATTGTTATAGAAGGCTGGACAGCATCAGACTTGTCATGTGGCGTAAGACTACAGTGACAGCTGAACAAGATGCACAGAGCAGAGACAAACAAGCAAGACAGAGGGATTAAAAGAAAAAAAGGAAAAAGAACAGTGAGAAAAAGCAAAATAGAAGAAAATATACACAGACCTGACCAGGAGCTGCAGAGCGACAGAAACTGTCTTCCTTATACAGTCCTCTCTGTCTGTCTCTCTCTCTCTCTCTCTCTCTCACTGTGTGTGTGTGTGCGTGTGTGTGTGTGACTCCCTCCCCTCTCAGCTCCTCTCAGCCGCTCAGGGCAGTTCTCAGGAAATGAATGGGAGCTCACAGAGAACTGTTGTACTTGCAAATGACTTACCATGGTCACATGATCGGCTAAATGTAGGGTGGGCCGGTGGGTGGAGGCTTCATAAGCAAGAGAAGACAATATACTCTAAGCTTTAACAGCATGCATCGAATTACACGGGGCCCCTCGTGGGAGGTTTCCGACATGTCTCTGAGCCCAGGCAGCGGAGAAACGCTAGAGTACCTCCCCGTTTAAAGGGGAAGAGATAGAAAGCGAGAGAGATGGGAAGACGGAGGGAGAGAGAGAGAGAGAGAAAGAGAGTAGGTATATTTCCTCACAAAAAGTGCCCTACTTTATGTAAGTTTAGAATCTGACAAATAAAAAAGCTTAAAGGAGGAAAGCATGTAAATATTTTTGTTAATTAAATACATTTTTTGAAAGTTAATTTATAATATAAATATGATTACATATTACTATTATTATTCAAACTGTCACGCTGTATTACAGTCTTACATTTAAAACCTCACTTGCAGTTTTCTTTTTGGCAATTATGAGCAAAAAAATGGATTTTGATGTACTGTAATATTTATCTCAAATTGAAAAAAAAAAATTGGGGTTTATTATCCTACAGTAATTATCTGTAGACATTTAACATTCAAAGAAATACCGTGAAACATTTTGTCTCTGTATTAAGTAGTTTCAGTAAGAAACCGTCTGCTGAGAACGTAAATATAAAAATATAAATGCCAGCCACACACAGCTCTTAATTGGCTCAATTTCTATTAGTCATCACACACTGCTCTCCTTTAGATTAAGAATGCATCTCTATTGAAATTCAACAGAAGCCATTTATTTCTGTGCATGTAAGCATGCATGAGGGAATGTTGTGAAAGCTCAACCATGGTTTGTTGAAGAGGCAGCTACGGTTTTCAAGATGCAGATTCGCTCTTCTGGGAATCCTAATTAATGTATAGGAAACTGAGCTAATTTGCATCTCTGATAGACTTTGTGTTCTGCACACACACATGCTGATGGGGTTGATAGTGATTTGAAGAATACTGTCCATCGTAGACTTACTTAACCCAATCCTGCCTTATTTATGTTGCAATAACAGTTGGATAGATTTATTTATTGTTGCAAGAAAATCAAGTATTTCATATTTGAAATTAACTGTATGCAATGGAGACTTAAATTTGGGACAATTAAAGGCTGTGCAGTGGCATCCTTAATATTCCATTCCCTATATATATATATATTTTAAATATTGAGGTGTAACACATCAAATATTTTGGCACTTGAGACATACAGATGAAATTTCTCAGATCTAAAAAGAATTATGTAATATTGATTGCCACAAAGAAGAACCACATCCGTTGTAACTGTGTGATAATTATACGACATATCAATACAAGATCATCATTGTGAATTACACGGAAGAAAACAAAGACTCGTATTCTTGTGTCTGACAAAATGGCCATTGAAATACCGCTCTGCTGATGCTTTTAATGCTGATTAGCCCTGAAGCTTCTTTATGAAATGCTATACCACCCAGCTGCAGCCTCTGACAAGAGTGGCAATTTCCCCAGCAATAATGACATCTCGAGGAAGCAGTCCCGCTCTGCCTGCACACCCAGCCCAGCCTGGCACACAAAGGGTCCTGGCATGTCTTGTAAAGGGCTGAACTGGAATCAGGCGTTCCAGTGGGAGGGTGAGCCGTGTATGGAACTCTGCCAGGGAACATGGCCCCATCTTAGCTCCCCTGCAAAGAGGAGAGAGAGAAAGGAAGACAGAAAAAAGAGTGAACACCCTTGATTACAGCTGTGGCACGGAAAGGACCCAAGGCGATTAGGTGGGCTCCAATGTCCGTGTTTACCACGGTTAACTACACAGCAGGCAAACAGTTGGTGTAAGGTGATAAGATTAACCAAACCCATGTAGGCCAATATATACACATTTACACTTCAACCATAAATTACATGCTAACAAAGAATTCGTTTCCATCTGCCTGGTCCAAAGTGTAGACGTGACTGTCATCCTTCCAGCAATCCTCATCTATTTCAGCATTAGAAAGGACATGTCTACGGGGTCCATTTTAAAGGGATAGTTTGTCAGTATATTCATTCTCATGATGCTCAAACCTGAATGACTTTCTCTCTTGTTTGAAACACAAAAGGAGATGTTTAGCAGACTGTCCAAGCTGTTCTTTTCTATACAATGGATGTGAATGGTAACCATGACTGCCCCTGGTCAACATGGCATAAAAATTAAGTTTTACACATTAAATAATAGGAATAAAATGGCATGAGATATTTTGTAATCTTTTTAACATTTAGAGAGCTGTGACAGTTTGAAAAGAAAAACTTTAAAAACTGATCAAAACAATAACTCCAGTGTCCTAGTGTGAAGAACTAGCATTTGATGAGAACAATGGTAGGCCATCAATAAACAAAGTACTTAGCGATCTACGGCAGAGCATGGAAGCTGGGAAATGTGTTGATGGCGCATTAGCCATACAGCTTTCCCGGCTGCATGAGAGACCCGGTCGCTGCGCAATAAATGCGTATCCCGCTGGGTAACTCACCGCTGTCTGTGAGCCTGCCCTGAACATTCTGCACAGAACAAGAAAAGGGATTACTTCACAGCATTTCACTGTCAAATTTGACTGGAATATAAATATCACAACATTATGTGCACGTCCTTTACAGCTGTAATTGAGAACTGTCACTACGATAATAGATTTGTGTTTTTGCGTACTATTTATTGTTCAATTTCAAATTAAATCAATCACAAAGAGATTCAAAGTGAAATTAGATTATATGTCTGGATTAGAAATCAGATTACACAGAGGTAGGTTCAGCCCCTACAGTAAATTTAGAAACTAATAGAAAATTATATTCTTGAAAGATATTATATCCTTTGAATTTTAATACGACTCACACTCCAAAGATGTATGGACAAAGCTCTTTCCCAGCTTTAGACTCTGAATCAATCTACAAACAAGTAGCATGATAGTATCAAACATATGAAAAACATATGAAAAATCAAATATAAAAAAAAATGCTAATTGAACAGTACCATCATACCATATTATCAACAAATTATTTTCATTCATATAAGAACAAATTCCTAAATGAATCATGAGAGAACTGACTCCATCATCTGTTCCATGTGCAACATAAAATGTAGTTAAATCAGAATAAGCAGTTAGTTTAATACAAATTAAAAAATCTGGTTTGCTTCAGTTATTAAAACAATATGTGAATTTTGTGGGTGAGGTCGTGCTCAGAGGTCCACAGCTCAAATCAGCCAGAAGATCTGAGAAAGACAAGTCTGTTGTGACAGGGTGTTCCTCCATGTTGTCTGGTCACTTCATTTGTATAGGCTCTGATCTCTTAAGTGTGATGAATGGTTTGCTACAATTCTGGGAGGAACCTTATGTTTCCTCAATGGCACGCCAATTCAACTCCAGTTTAGTCTCAAATGTTTGAACATTCATCTTTTTAGGCCCTATAACATAAATACATATACATACATTTGAAATGATTCTGAAATAGCTGAGGCCAGCATTATTATTGCTCACTGGTTGGGTTATGGATCTGTTTTAAACTAAAGTGAATAATGCAAATGTAAATGATGCTTCAAATTAAGTAGTGTTTAAAGGAGAGGTGTGCAGCTTCTTTTCAAAGTGATCGGATCCATGATTTTAGCCTGTCAGAGGATAATCCAAGCGAAAAATCCTGCATACTGGGGGGAGCTGAGCCATATCTAGGGACCAGAAAATCATAGAGACTTGTGCCTTTTTTCACTTGGTCCAGTTAGCAACCTCCCATAACAGCCTAGCAACCACTCATGACACCTTAGCAACCGCATAGCAATGGCCTGGCAACCACTCACAACACCCTAGCACATTTTTTTTTTTTTCAGAAAATCCAGACATTCAGTTCTTTCAAATGTTATGGAAGGTTTACTGTGAAATTTCCACCCATTTTCAAAAGCCAAGAAAGGACCACAGAGCACAGAAGGACTGCAAAAATGAGATCAGGGACTTGGGGGCAGTGGTTTTATTTCTTTAACTAGTATAAAGACGCATTAAATAATGTTTGCGTGAAGTCTGTGCTGAACCAGGCAGTCTTTTTCTGGCTAACAAGTGTATTATTCCAGTAAACGTTCTTCAGTGTGGAGTTCAGAAGCACATGACATGTGCATGCTCGGGGGCCAGGGCTCTTCAGGAGGCAGTGTGTGTGTTTGAGTGTGTGTGTCCACCTGCACAGACCCTGGCTGTAAAGACGGGGCTCTGGCTGGTGTGGCTGCAGGGTCTGAATCGGCTCTGAATCTATGTGCAGTGGCCAAGGTCAGCACATCACCACGGGGCAGAAGCAGAGGCAGGGGCAGGAGCGGGGGTGGTTGCCTAAACACCACCACTACCTCTTCTGTGTCCAATAGCAATTGCATCTGCAGAAGGAAGAAGTGTGCACTCTGTGGGCAACTGCCAACACCGGCACACACAAACACACTCTAAAACATATAGATCACTGCTGATGTTTGTGGACATGCACAAACACACAAAACTACTGTAAAGGACAGCTGTGAAAGTATCAAGCGAGAGCGATATGTTCTTAGACTGCAGGCTGGGTATTATGTGATCTCCGCTCAGATCCATTACCTGGATCATTTTCCCTCACTGGGTCTGACTTAGCAAAGGCGGGGCTGACATTTAACCCCCAGCAAACTGCTACCAAAGTCACCTGAGCATGAGCAATGGGCGTAGATACGACTACCCAACTCCTTTAATAAATAATTATACAATCATTCACACATTTTCCTCTACTTTCTGAGAATTTCACAGGTTACTGTGGTTAATTTAGCTAGAAAGGGTTGAGATAAATGCTTTCTTCCAAAACCTATTGGACAGTCCATGAGGCAGCATTTTAAGCCATCACAGTAACGCTCACTACATTTTACTGTTCTAAATGGTAGACAGAGTAATTATGCCTCCCAAGATACCTTGTTTTAGTCATATTCTAAGACAGGATCACTTACGTTCTCCACAGAGAAGGCATTTCCAGAATGCACTGCAACGGATTTAAAAATCCAAGATAACAACGGAAGCGAGAGAAACATACTATATAGTGATATTTCATTCAATACCAAAGGTACGGTGACGACGAATTTTCACAGGCAAAAAAAGCCATCTTGTGTCAATAGTGTAATGAAGTATGAAACACAGCTCCCACAGAAGTAACTTTCAAACCAAGCGGCTTTCTTTTGGACGCAGCGAGCCCATGTGACCAAATAGAACCCATTGCGAAATCTTTTTGCCCTCATGTGAAATTCCAGATCATGTAGATTCTTGTTGGATTTTGCCCATAAAAATTCTCAAAACAATAAATGTGACTAAAAACTAGGTTTTAAGTGCCAAAAAAGTGCCAAATTTCAACTAGCTTTGCATTATTACCATGTCAGTAGTGTATGTAAATAAATAATGTGTACTTTTTCTCTGTGTTAATATGATTTGACAGCTCCAGAACTTTGTTAAAACTATAGATCAAACTTTCTAATTTTTGTATTCCGTGCAAACAGACAGCTGGATCAACAAAGGGGCAGAACCAAAATCAAAAGTGCATTATGGGTAATGAAGGCAAAAGAGAACGTCACAGCACTTTTTCTCTGTTTTCTCCAGTCATGTAGCACCAATTTAAAAAAATGGCACTTCTGCTGCATAGACAGCCAATTTTTGATTTTGTATTGATTTTTTTGCCCAATATATATTCGTTACATATTTTTATCACACTATTAGCTTAGCAACATGCTAACATAAAACTCTACCAAAATCAAATGTTAGGTGTTTCTCCTGTGCTATTTGCATAACATGCAGATTTGCTGCCTATGTACAACATTTCAAATTAGCCACATGACAGTTAGGATGCTGAAGGCTTTAGAAAAGACATTGTCCAATATCGTCATATAAACCATACTCTTCCCTTATTTACCATAATTTTACTATAGTATCTCTATAGTAACACTAAATGCAGAAAAATAGCCTAGTTCATTTTAATCTAAGCATTACACTTAGTACTTATCCATGGTTTTACCTGCTGTTACTACGGTTTTAACACAAATACCACAGTTCAACTATAGTTGCTATATGGGCAATTTTAATAAGGATTAATTTATTTTCAGCAAGAGTTGAATGAAAATATAACGCTAATCAACCTGTCATAAGGAAAGATAACAGCCCCTGGCCTCATCTAACGGGCCAAATACTATACACAGAGCGCACCCATCACCCAGCCACA
Organism: Tor tambroides; assembly: GCA_021397915.2. NCBI lineage: Eukaryota > Metazoa > Chordata > Actinopteri > Cypriniformes > Cyprinidae > Tor > Tor tambroides. The sequence continues at coordinate 21,557 of JAFVLL020029066.1, read as the reverse complement.
TGGATACAAGGAGAGCATTGGGTTTGTGTTGAACCTTTTGTTGCTCTTTCCCCAGCCAGCAGCCTTGGTTTAGTTGAAGAGAGACCTCCCCTTGTTTCCAAGCAGCTCCACCCCTCCCACCCAGGCTCAGGGTTGGGAACAGCCAGTGCTGTTCATTGTGGGGGCTTTCGGTACACGGAGGAGGCTGCCAGCAGGTAGCCATGGCAACAACATTGCTTTCAATCTCTACTTTTTTTGTGCTTTAAAAGGGGACTGTGGAGAATTGGAGGGGCCCTCATCACAGGCCAAATTAAAGAGGTCACATTCATTTGCTGGCACCAGTTGAAATAATCATAGAGACGGATGTGTTGCAAAGCAACGGTGAAATGGAGGGGAAAAAATGAGCATATTAAGCAGACAGCTCGTTCAATTGTAATATGATTAATTTATGTTGCAAGTGGGAAATTGGAAGAGAAATTACAAGAAATGCATTTGTCAGAAGAGTTTGGGGTAATTACGAGCACAAGCATTCTGTGTTAACATAAGGGAACAGCATTCTTTTCAGACCAGAGTTGGGTATGCAAACATCTAACTTTAACGAGAAGCGCAGACAAGCTTTATCTTTCAGCAAACACCTCAAATCAATAGCCATGTGTGAGTGCTGTTTACTCAAACACTAAGTATTTACAATCAGGAGGGACCGACTGCTCCACATGCATGCTTGCAGCGTTCTGCGCACATTCTGATTTTTACAAAATTTCTTGCATAGTGTATGAGCCAAACCTTATAATCCAGATCATGTATATTTACATTTTGGCAAGGGTTAGAATTCCACAAGCCACAAAACCCTTTACTCTGACTGGGTCTATTTCCTGTATTTTCATCAGCTTTTTGTGTCTTTAACTCGGCACGGGTGTAAAACAGGAAAACCGATATCACTGTAAAACGCTGGAATGTCTCATATTGGTGAAGGCTGTTTTGACTTTATGATACTGACCAGGGCAAGTCACTCAAAGCTGCTTATTTTTAGTTGGATTTTACTGAACTTAATCAGGAGTGGGATTTGATTTATTGCCAACGTAAATCAAACACTCGAAGAGGTGCATGCGGCCAAGCCTGGGGTGAATTGCTGTAAAGAATATTACAATTAGATTACATCACAACCAAACCATTTCTATTTTTACATTCTGATTAAACACAATTTGTCATATCAGGAATTTCCACAAGAGAGGTCCAAAACTGGACGTAAGGCTTCCCACTCACGCAAGAACAGTGAGTTTATGAGGATATTGTTATAGTAAGCCTTAAGAAACCTTTTTCCACAAGCTCTTTCTTGGCAAAAGCATTTAGTTAAGATCTCATACAAGGTCATTTTGGGTCAATGACGTGACGTTCACTTTTTTGGTCTAAAACAATACATTACAAATGCACTTCATACACAGAATGACTTGAATGCAACTATACCTATATTTATATAAAAAAATTTAACTAATTAATCATACTTTTTTTCTTAAATTAATCACGATGTGCCCTTCAGCAAGCAGAAAATAAACAGAAATTGAATAAAGTTATCGAACACTGAATTCTAAATTAAATAGATGAATCCTTAAAGCTACAAAAGTTTTTGATTTCCTCTTTTTTTCATTTTTTCTTCCATTAACCGACATCACAGAAACTGGGTTATTAGGTTATTTTGGCTGCTATTACTTTAAGAGCTGCGGCTGCCGCTGCTGAACGTGACGTGGATCTGACACAGATTGTATTTTTTCACAACTCTTTACCTTTTCTGGCATGCTTCAGGTTTTAAAGTCTCTATTAATGAGCTGACAAGTTGAATCGGGTGAGATAGATGAGGGAGACAGTGTTGGGGTTCTTCAGGACAGTTCTGAAAACCACTGCATTTCGGAGACGTGTTCTTAAATGTGACTCATATATAACAAATACTTAAATGCATATACAGTTTTAAGGCAGCTTTATTCGCCTTTTTTGGTAACTTCATGACTTAACTGACGACTTAACTATGACAATGCATGCTTGTAGTTTCTTTTGCACTTTAATATGAAATTATACAGTGCTATGAGCACAGTATAATGCTGACAGGACAGGAAAATTCTGAACTGAAGCTGGAGCACACATCTGAAAAGTCTCCTGTTTGTTGTTATCGTAAAGACTATTCTTGTCAAGAAAAATAGACAGAAGCAGCAGCTGTGAGTGGGGTGGCCAAACCCCGCTCTGCCAATGTGTTAACTGCGTTAACATATACAGGTTTAATATATATATATATATATATATATATATATATATATATATATATATATATATATACAGTAGGGGTGTGAACCTACACTGGTCTCACGGTTCGGTTCGATTATGATTATCATGTCATCGATTCGGTTTAATTTGATATCATGATGCATTGACAATGCACTGCATCCTCAATTTTCAATTTTACTTCACATGTATACAATTTTGTCAATAAATACAAGCAGTCATATATATGAACTGAACCTTTAATTTTACCAGCTCAAAGAAAACACGCTTCTTGAATGTATAATGAATGTCTGGGCACAGAGGACAACAGGAGAATTTAGAACAAATACACAAAAGTAAATACTAAATACGGCACTGACAGGCGTGAACACGGCTGACGTGGTTTCTCAAGTTAGTGGTATTATTACCCCCTTCATATTTTATTTGTGCGTGACATGATTTACACACAGCGTGTCTTCTCCAGGTCGTGCTTACCAGGTTGTTCATGAAAGCCGAAATGTGCCCAGATGTCGGCTTTTAAAGTAGTTGGAGCATTTTTAATTACTCACACTCGCGTCTCGCCTCTCTCCGCCATTGTATGCTACCGCGACAAAGCACGTATGCGACAAATGAAATCAGAAAATCATCAGTACGTTATAATCGGTTATGGTCTATTACTGAACCGATACCGAATCGTCCTTGTCTGCATCGCGATGCACTGTAGAAATCACCGTAAATTAATTTCGACATCCCTAATATACAGGTGCATCTCAAAAAATTAGAATATCATGAAAAAGTTCATTTTTTTGGTAACTTATTTAAAAAAAAGTGATGATGATTATGATGATTAGCGCTTACAGCTGTAAGTCAAAATCCAATCAAAAATCTAAGTATCTCAAAATATTAGAATATTTCCTAAGATCAATCAAAAAACGGATTTGCAAAACAGAAAAGTTCAAGTTCTTTAAAGTATGTTCATTTATGCACTCAATACTTGGTCGGGGCTCCTTTAGCACAAACTCCAGCATCAGTGAGGTGTGGCATGGAAGCGATCAGCCTGTGGCACTGCTGAGGCACTATTGAGCCTTCAGCTCGTCTGTATTGTTGGATTGACTGTTTCTCATCTTTCTCTTGAAAATATCCCATAGATTTCATATGGCATTCAGGTCAGGCATGTTGGCTGGCCAATCAAGCACAGTAATATCATGGTCAGCAAACCACTTGGAAGTGGTTTTGGCACTGTGGGCAGGTGTTAAAGTCCTGCTGGAAAAGGAAATCAGCATCTCCATAAAGCTTGTCAGCAGATGGAAGCATAAAGTGCTCCAAAATCTCCTGGTAGATGGCTGCATTGACTTTAGACTTGATAAAACACAATGGACCAACACCAGCAGACGTCACGGCACCCCAAATCATCACTGACTTCAGAAACTTCACACTGGACTCCAAGCAGCTTGGATTCTGTGCCTCTCCAGTCTTCCCTTGATTTCCAAATGAAATGCAAGATTTACTTTTATCTGAAAAGAGGACTTTGGACCACTGAGCCACAATCCAGTTATTTTTCTCCTTAGCCCAGGTAAGATGCTTCAGATGTTGTTTCTGTTTCAGAAGTATCTTGGTAGCCCTTTTCCTGAAGACGTCTGAGTGTGGTGACTCTTTATGTACTGACTTCAGCTTCAGTCCACTCTTTGTGAAGCTCTCCCAAGTGTTTGAATCGGCTTTGCTTGACAGTATTCTCAAGCTTGCAGTCATCCCTGTTGATTGTGCACCTTTTCCAACCCAATTTCTTCCTTCCAGTCAACTTTGCATTAATTGCTTTGATACAGCACTCTGAAAACCACCACCCCTTTCAGTGATGACCTTCTGTGGCTTACACTCTTTGTGGAGGGTGTCAATGATTGTCTTCTGGACTATTGCAGAAGTCTTCCCCATTATTGTGGTTTCAAAGAACAAGAGATACCCGGAATTTATACTGTAGGGATGGTCATTTAATGAAACTCAAATGTAAATATTATAATATTTTGAGAGTTTTGACTTTCATGAGCTGTAAGCTCTAATCATCAAAATTAAAACAAAAAAAATGTAAATGTTTTACTTTACATGTAATGAATCTAGAACATGAAAGTTTCACTTTTTGAAATAAGTTACCAAAAAAAGAACTTTTTCATGATATTCTAATTTGTATATTATTTGTATATTCTAATATATATACACACACACTGTATATTTTTGCTGTGTATAAAAATGTCAGAATGGTACTGATATCATAATGACAAAAAAAACACCTCAATGAAAAAAAAATCAATAAAAAAATGCTTAAAAACATTTTAGTTTTAAACTAAATGTTTTATTTATTTATTTATTTATTTTTATTTATTTCGTTAGTTATATATTTTAGTTGCTCTCATACAAGTTCATTTTAACTTTCTGAATAGCTTAAATTTCTGGTCCCTAATATAACTGGAATAGTCATGGCAACATCCAATAACATATCATGATGCTGCTACATTAAGTATGACATCTCAAAGGAAACCCACATTTTTGCATTGTCCACTCTGATCTTAAGCCAGCATCATTTAGCATCAGACCTCATTTTAGACTATGCCAATCACATTTCCTTCGAAATTGGTAATTCATGGCTCATATAAAAATGCAAAAAAAAAAATCATATTAAGACAATAGCAGAGAAAGCACAAGCAACATGTTTCATCAAGTTACATATGACTTAGCTTCACAAGCCTAAAAACACTGGATCACTTGCAAGCCATGACATCATTCTACCCGTTTCGCCCACCTCTAAGTTTAATTATCTTTCAGCGTGGTTGTGCATGTGTATACCTCAATTATTCACACTATTCTGAAAAACCCATGAATATTTGTTCTAAATTGCCTATTATTTAGCTCGCATTTCTGTGAGATCTCAGAACGATGGAGAATCTTTTGAACGTTACAGTGCTCTAACTATGTGATTGACGTGTGCACCTTGTTCACAAACTCCTTTACTCGTCTTTCTCACTACCACCCACCCAGCCTCCTCCCTTTCCTGTGTGATAGGCTAACAGGAGACATCACCCAACCTCGTGCTTGACTTCCCCCACATTTGCAGCAGATGGCCCTCACCATCGAGTCTGATGGAGGAATTCATCTGGCAGGGCTTCCTGACCAGTGCCGCCTCTCCTCTACAACACTGACTGACCTATTTGTATTCTCTGCACAGCAGATGAGGCACCCTGCCCTCTTCGCTCTGGGCATCTGGGGACTGGCTGTGGGAACCGGAGCCAGCCTTTCCTGGCAGGAGTTCGCCGTAACCCTCTGAAGCTTCTCGACACGCTTATATGCACAGAGGGAGAGAGAGCGTCCAGCCTCATGTCCTCGCTGTCACCTGGGCATGTGGCGGTCTGAGTGTATCCTGAACAGAAAGGACCAGTGGTCAGTGCTCTGATTGGCTCTGATGTTCTACTAAACCATTAATAACACAAATGTGACACTTAACTTCAAACCTGACACTACAGAAGTGTGATGTTTTGTAATAAGTTGAACTATGTCCTTTTGATGTTATTATGAGTTTCCAACTTGCCAATATTACTTATATTTCTAACACTGCAAAATCTTTCTCTGTTTACAAAGAAGCATCAATGTACCGATTGTAAAGGCCACATATGTGTTTGAGACTGGAGTGTTAGTTGAATAACCTGTTGATTGTACTTGTTCATTGTCTACTGTGTGATTGAAAGTGTTGCTCATGTGATTAACCGGTTGTTTGTATATAAGAGAAAAGTATTATACATGCTTTACTATGATATGTTTCATAAAGTGATTCATAGTAAAGATACTGTTAAAGAAGCCATCACAGCAGTGTCCTTGTCCAATGTCATTATACTTTTCAGAGGTACTACAAAAGCACAGTAAGGGAAAATGGGATGTCTTTAATGTCTAAATGATTTCTCAAATTCAATTAATGGAGAGCAAATTCATAAAAATAAGTCTACAATCAAAAGTCTAAAGATGTATTCACACCTGTCTTGTTTGGGTCGATTGAATCGAACTCAAGTTCATTTCCCCCCTTGGTGCGGATCTTTTGGGCAGGTGTAAATACAGCAATCGCATTCGGGTGCGCACCAAACAACCGTACCGAGATCCAGCTGAAGAGGTGGTCTCGGTCCGCTTCCAAACGAACTCTGGGATGGTTGAATGGATGAACCAATGCATGAATGACATTAAGCACACGTATGGTTTTGTTTACAGTATCTGGTTCACTTGCAAAAAGGGCGGTGTGAAAGCGAACCACACCAAACAAAAAAAAAAAAAATCAACACTGTATTTGGTTCGGACCAAAGCAAGTGAACTAGCAGACTTTCCTGGTGTGAATACACCCTAAGATTTCAAAATTAACTCTAACATCTTTCCAAAGATCAAATTACCTGAGCTGATGTACACATAATGTTATAGCTCTATACTTATTAGGCATGTTAACATTTGTCAATATTTGTCATCCATGCTGATAGAGCAACCTCTGAGCTATTAAACCAATGGTTCAGTGCTCTGATTGGTTCAGAAGAACATTAGGTCCATTTTAACACAAATATGACCTAGCAAGCCCATAAGAAAGAAAAGTCACAAATAAGACCTACTATTTTTTAAAGTTTTGTTTCTCCTAGTCAGGAGCGAAATTAAATAGAGAGCAAATGGCTAAAATCTACAAGCAAGTCTACAATCAAAAATTTGAGATTTCAAAATTAACATTTGTTATTAAACCCAAAAGACTAAAGCTATCTAAGCTTTGAAATTTACATTATTTTTGCATCTTTATACTCATTCTATATGTAAACAATTCTCTCATTTGTGGCTGTTTTAGACTGTGTAAATATAAATGAGATCTCCTAAGCCCTGAAAGAGCAACATCTGAACAATAAAACCAGTGGTTAAGAGCGCTTGTTGGTCATAATGTTCTCTTGAACCACTCTTAAAACAAATGTGACACTATTGATTTCCAGCCCGATACTGCAAACCCATAAGAAAGAAAAATCTCAAATAAGATCTATAACTGTTTCTCCTAACAATGAATGAAATTTAATGAATTGCAAATTGAGTCTTCTGCTTACATCCTCTGCTTCTGAGAAAAAGACCCTAGTAATCTTCACATATCTTGGTTAGAGTTTCAAAAAAACAGATATTTCAATGATAAACAGAACAATGTCACAAACTGTGCTCAGATTTGCTAAGATACGTCTGCAATCAAAATGATCTGAACTGTAATATTCACATTAATTTTATTTGTGTATTTATTTATTTCACATTTGAGTCTATTTTAGTTTCTTAGAGACAAAGGTGACACTTAAAAGAAACCTAACCAAGAGCTCGATTAAGTCCCCTGAGCCCTTAAAGAGGAACCCCCTCTGAGCAATAAAAATTTCCCCTGGGTTACTCAGATGTGACACTGCTGATCCAAAATGACAGTGCAAAGAAAACAAATGTCAAAGCGGAAAATAAAAAATAAAATGTTTCAGGGGTGACATATCGCACTCAGAACTGTCAAGAAATCTTTGGCAACAATAATCCAAAGTACTTCTCAAACCTAAATGTATTTTGGATAGGGAAAGGCAGGAATATTACAGTCTGATAAAGTGGTAGCAAACTGCTGCCGGCCCCCACCGTCAATCAGAGTGGATGAATGTGGCCAGGGACCGAGGTGGTTAGGAGGTTCATTTGAAACCAGTCAGGCATTTCTGATAGACCTCCATTTCACTCTATCCATGTCTCTCTCCCTCCCCCTCTTCCTTCACTGACTCTCCCTCTATCTCATCCTTTCTCTCTCTTCCGTGTCCTCCCTCCTTTCTCTGAAGCAGGGTGTAGTACATGGTGGGGCAGAGGAATGCAGACCAGGGTAATCACAACATCATCAACTCAGAGCACTGATGTGGTCGACCCAATAATGCACCTCTAATTGAATAACTTATCCACCACACATGTCCCGTGGGGACACCCCGAGTGAAGCACGAACTGAGGCAGATGGCAGAAGCAGATCGAGCGCTCATTCATACACTCTCACAACTCCACCACCAATCGTTTTCACTCTTTTGCTAAAGGAGGGCAGTGTTTGCTTTATTTTTTGGGCAAAGCACACATTGCACTTACAAAACGCAACAGAGACAGAGGAACATACAAGAGCTTGAAGATAAACCCTAGTAAGACCCCTCCTGGGCACCACTGGGTGGTCCTGCCACATTTGGCACACTAGACAAGACACTCACCCACAGAAATAAAAATGTACGGCAAACAGTGTAAACAGAAACTCGTTCAGTACTAACGATCAAACTATCAAATCCACATTAACAAAAATGCTGGAAAAATAAACAAAAAGCATGCTATCGGATTCATGCAATTCATAACTATAAATAAACACCTAACTAAATGTTTCTATGTTTTTGAAATAAGTCACGCTCACCAAGTTTGCATTTATTTGATCAAAAATATAGTAAAAACAGTAAAATATTATTGCAATTTATAAGAACTGGCTTCTATTTTAACATTTTAAAATCCAATTTATTTCTATGACGTCAAAGCTAAATTTTCTTTCTACTTCAATGTCTTCATTGATTCTTATATGCTGATTTGATGCTCAATTATTATTTGATGCTAAATTATTAATAATGTGTTTCTATTATTATCATTATAAATGTCACAAAAAACCGTGATCCATTTTCGACTGAAGTAATGGCTGCTGTCATCACAGGAATAAATTACATTTTAAAATAAATTCAAACAGAAAACCTTTAATTTGTACAAATTTTTCACAATACCAGTATTAAGTGTTTTTTACTGTACTTTTTGCCGAATAAATGCAACCTTACTGAGCATAAAAGACTTTTTAAAAAAAAACTCCAAACTTAATTTTGATCTATAGTACATCTATGCAGATATATGTATACGGGGTGGTAATTTTGAACAACATCAGGTGACAATACTATGGGACTTTTATTCCAACTTCATTCATTAACGGTAATAGTTACATGGTAGCCTACGCCAAGATAAAAGCCCAAAACATCTTAACGCCAAGGTACGATTAAAGTGCATTCATATAGCGCTAGTGTTTTGATATTCTGTCCTGAAAATATCTTTACCTTCAGTACTGAGGGGTTGACAAGCTGCACGCTAACAAACGACAAGATGTAGTTTGGTTTCTGCTGATTGTAGGTAAACATCCACTTCATCCAGTGTTTCTTGTTGAGACGTTATTTTTTTGCTGTTGTCGTTTTATGATCGATTGTGAGACCGCTCCAAACAACTGCGTGGTGACTGACCCTTTCGAATGATTCGTGAACTGATTCTGGTAGTTTGACCGATTCGTTAAAAAGAACCGACTCACCGTTGAATGAGGCATGGCAAGTTCTGTTTGTAAACAGTCGACAGAAAATACGGATACAATTTGTTTGCTGAAATATTGAAAGGGGAAATATTTCTCTCATCAGTATTTCTCCCAAACTGTTACTATATGTAGCCTAAATGGTTGATAGACCCTTACACTAGTTACAGTGGTTGACTAAGTCTGATTTATCCAATTCAAATTCCAATACTTGGGGAGGAATCAGATTAATATGACAAAGTTTATGTACTTTGAGGAGATTGTAGGTATTTTATGTAAGTGTAAGATGGGATTGTGAAGAGGTAGGCTATAGTTTTTTTTGAAAGGGTACCAGGGATCAAGTTTTTGGAGGGTGGAGATTTTTAATTTACATTTATATTTATGAATTTGGTAGCCACTTAATGCAAAGTGACTTGCATTTCATTCAAGTACACATTTACTTTTTTTTCTTTCTTTTTTACTGTGGAATCAACCCATGACTCTGGCGTTGCTAGTGCCATGCTCTACTGTTTGAGCTACAGAAAGACCACAACAGAAAAGAGCAGCTTTAAATATGCTTCTCAGTTTGAATAATGTCTTTATTTATTGGCAGAGAGGAAGGGAAAAGAATCAGGAAATGTTATCCCTGTTGAAAAAACCAGCATATGCTGGTTAGGTATGTTTTGAAGCATGGTGGGTGTATTGAGCTGGTTTAAGCTGGTCCTTAGTTGGTCATGAGCTATGAGCTGGTCCTAAGCAGAAGCTAGTTGCTAAGGACCAGCACATGACCAGGTTAAACCAGCTCATAACCAGCTTTTAACTAGCTCAGGACTAAGACCAGCTAAATCATACCTGTTTTTTTTCAACAGGGATGAGCTACATTTGAACTCCTATCACCTGTGCTGTATGAGCACCACAGCTCAATGTGTCAGAGTCGCTCTCTCAGTGTTCGTCTCATACTTGGAGCCCTCTATGTAGTCCATTTGTTGCAAACACTCAAGGTGTGGCTCTCATAATCAATAGGATCCTTGTTAGAACTTGCATGGGTTCTGTCATTGTAGGGCATTGATTTACCCTTCACAGCCGATTGCACTACATTTACCCAGCAGCGTGTTCAAATGAATGCCCTGCTGCTCTATACCAATTCGTTTCCCTGGAACTATAGCACTGCGGCAGTCAAAGGCTTCATTACCTTGAGTTTCAGTCTTCCACACGTAGAATGCAGCTCTTGTGCAGTCCAGCATGCACTAGCACTTTCAGAGGGATATTGAGAACGAGGGTCTTGCCATTGAACCTAATGGGTTTGTAGTAATGAACTTTCTGAGAATGTGATTGCATAGTATGCGTTAGATTAGCATAGACTGGAACCGCAGAAGTGGACAAGGCCACTGTCTAGAGGTTGAGTCACACTGCACTTTCAAGCGTGGTCCATTGTGTCTAGTAATGCTGCTTTTTCCTAATGTGCTATTTTGTAGTGATTCATTCATTCACATTAAAAGTTCCTCTGAAGAGCTACTTTCCTAGTCAAACATTGTGCTTTGCTTTTTCATGTAACATCTGATCTCTCCCAATGTTAAGGCCATTTTAAAAGCATGCACAAACTTGGATATAAAAGACTCCTTCATTAAAAATGCCACCTAGCTCCCTGAGTAATATTTTTAGAGCAATTAATGGATCCATTTACATGCTAATGTTAGCATGACTGGGAGGGTACTGTATTGCTACATGCATTAATGTAAGCTAAAACATCCTCGGTGCTCTCTATTGTCCTTGAAGTGGAACGCCTAATGTCCTATGTCGTAAATACCATCATCAGAGGGGGGGCACCCTGGCAAAGGGGTACCAATGCATCTTGGAAGTGTAATGATTGTGCCTGGGGCCCCGGCAGTCCACTGAGAGATCAGTGAGCTATAGGACTTCAGGCAACCAGGTGGAGTTGAAAAAAAATAGCACGCAACAGGGGTCAGTATCAACCTGAAATGCAATTTCAACACACCCATCTTTCAGAGACTTGGTCAGGGTCTGAGGATTTATTTTATTTATTTTTTTTTTTTGCTGGTGATGGTCAATGGTCCATCTGTCTAATCTATTTGCCCTGCCAACATTTCCAGTGGCCCCACCACAAAATAATGATAATATTTTATTTTTAGTGATTTATACTTGCTAGATAATATATTAATATTTTTTGTCAAAAATGAAAGTAGCGACTGATCTTTTCTTCTGTATTGTGACGTACAGTGAAAAAACATAGGACAGGGACTAAAGTCAGAACTAATTAAAAAATGATACATCTGCAGGGATTATCCATTTACAGTAACAAACAACATGCATTAAAAATATATAAGGTTCATTTTTACTGCATTATAATTTTAAATTTAAACTTTACAGTTGCTTTTGTTTACTTTTGTTTTTGACAAACAGGAAATAACTCCAGCCAACTCCATTCACACTTTTGCTGCTATTTGCTTTCAAGACTAGTCATTTTGATAACAAAAAATGTATAAGCTCAATTAATGCAAAAAATAATTTTCTAACAAACAATGTGCATCACTTTTCATGTTACATTTGATCTTTCCCAATGTTAAGACCATTTTAAAACTGGAAAATATAAAACTAACTCCATTCATAAACATACTTTTGCTGGTATTTGCTTTACGCACAATGCCAGGCATTACTAACTGGTTTGTAATTTTTAACACATTCTGTGGCAAATCAACAGAATTTGAAACAAGAATGCAAAAGTAAATGTTTACATTTGCAAGGCATAAAAATGGATACAAGCAAAATTCTTAGAGGCAACACAGCACTGGTCTGAAAGTACAAGTGATTGCTTCATCAAACTCTCTCACACTGGCTCTGGGTGTGTGGACCATCCTTATTGTTGAGTCCCATTGGTGTTATTGATTTCATTCCTTATTGAACCTGTGCAAAAATGTCTGTTAACCATTAAGCAAGTTTGATATTCAATATCAAGTCATTCAAAGTCTCTTTTAAATATCTGTTTGTACCTCAGCAATATTTCCCCACCCTGTTTGTTTGCCCTTTACACTCTGTCTCTGATTGTTACCTTTGAGCCCCCTCAAATTAAACCACAGCGGCACTTATTCCAGTGTATTTCAACACCACTTTGAAATCTCCTGAACTGACTAAAATGCCAGTCCATTGCCTTTGAGAGGAAATGGTCCAAGTTACCCCTTTTTTTTTCTCTTGGATTTTAACCCTCAGTAAAGCAAACACCTTTCCTTTCTCTCCCTGGCAACCCAAACCATAGCTGGGCAGATCCAGCAAGACCTTATTTCACTGGATTCGATCCCAGCAAACAAAAACTGCCCTGTCCACTTCATCCCCAGATGTTTTGTATTGATCTCCCTGTGGTTTTGGCAGGGTGGAGTGGCTGGGATTGTTGCTCCCCTCTTCTCTTTTTTCGTTGCAGACAGAATTAGAAAACAAAGGAGAAGGAAAAGTCTGCGGGTGTTTTTGGCTCCGTGGTGCGTGTCTGCTGGGCGTAGTGTCACATTTCAGGCAGAAGTGTGGTTGGCCCTGCTCACTTTATCTCACTCTCTCTTCCCCTTACCCTATCCCTCCCTACACTCCCTGATTAATAATGCAGAGTGTCTCTTTATCTAATGTTCGGCTGTAAGTGAGTGCTGCAGATGGGCAGATGAGGAGTGTACCTGTCTGCCTTCAAGGCTCAGAGACCTGGCTGATGGCCTAATGCTGGGAGGCAGGTAGCAATTCATACAGTGCATAGACACTATCTGGATAGTCCAAGGCTGCCCAGAGAATGCTCTTTTATAACTTGGACACTTACTGGAGTTTTCCATTAAAGGAACATTTCGGGTTCAATACAAATTAATCTCAAACCACAGCACTTGTGGCATAACGTTGATTAGCAAAATAAATAAATAAATAAATAAATCTCCTTAAAGAAAAGAAAAAAAGGGGAGGGGGGCCAATGTTACGGTGAAACACTTATAATGTTGAATGGGGCTAATTTTGGCAGGATTTAAAAGCAGAAATTTGAAAATTATAATTTTTTTGAAAGCTTATTCACAGTATTTTCTGTTAAAAACCTGTGTATTATTTGAGCTCCATTCAAAACGAGGGACAAGTCAAAATAATTTTTTGTTGCAATCAACATTATGCCAAGAGTGCTGTTGAATGAAGATGTATTAAACCCAGAATATCCTTTTAATTCAAGTATGGTCTTTGTGTCAGACTTTTCCTCTGAAATTCTTTTGGAGAAGTATAAATGAAAGCAATTGAAAGCAATAAAACAAATGAAGCAATTGTTGACAGATCATAAGAATGCATAGAGCTATAAAATTAATGTTAACCACATAGTCACAGATAATTTGGTTTTGGATTATTTGGTTTTCAATAATTTTTATTTTATTTTATTTTTTTTAAATCTCTGGCTTTGCTGATGTCTTGACAAATCTGACCACTGTTGAGACAACTGAGTGCGTTTACATGCACCCTGTTAATACGATTATTATGAGATTTTGGCAATATTGCGATTAAACTTTACCTCATGTAAACGCAATACTTCGATTTAAATAATGCGATTAAGCTCATAATCGCAGCAAGCATAATCGTATTAACATAGGTGGCGTGCGCCGATTTTAATCGAAATAATAAACAGGCATGTAAACACCTTAATCGCAGTATTGCCGCTCTGACCAAAGTGCGCATGTGCTCGTGACGTGATGCGTACCTGTAATAATACGCAGATTAAAAACGACAGCTGGGAAGAAAGCATAGCATTTCTGGGGCAAACACAACTCGCTGCTGCAAGTCTCTATTCCTTACCCTCATCCAGAAACGGCGAGTAGAACGCGACGGCAGCGTAGGCAAATTGCCATAACATTTCTATGGCAAGAAAGCATTTCTGGGGCAAACACAACTCGCTGCTGCAAGTCTCTATTCCTTACCCTCATCCAGAAACGGCGAGTAGAACGCGACGGCAGCGTAGGCAAATTGCCATAACATTATGGCGCCGAAAAAGCATGGAATAGGCTACAACCATACAAAAGTGTTTTGCATTAGACGAAAATAAATTAATACAGCGGCCAGTCACACACCTGCTCTTTCTGAGTCCATCATTTTTGCTGTGCAGTGGGGTATGTGAATCACGGCCGTAAAAAATTACCACAATTCTTAGCGAACTCTAAACAATACTGGGGTATTTTTTGCAAAACAGGCATACTGGAAAAATATGCCTCTACCTTTATTTTTGCAAAACTCCAAAAACCTATTTATAGTTTCTAGCTAAATTTAACACTAGTGGCAGTAAAAAACAACAAAGACAACATTTATTCCTTTTCACACATATTATGATTACAGTGGCAGATTATCAATGAATAAAGACTTATTTTTAAGTGTTTCATTGCATTATACTGTGTTATAACCTAAAAAAAACTTTTAGCATAGTGCATGATTTGTAAACGAATACATTTATACAATTGCATCATATATATACAGCTCCATATTCATGGTTTTTATGTCATAGTAAACTTGCTCGATAGCTCACCTGGTACGGCAATTCACATCGCTCTTTTATTGCCGCTCACTGGATATTTCACTTTGTATATGTTGCGAAATGTACAAGAAGCAGCAACATATACTTTCACAGAAATGTCGCCACAGACACATTTTTTTCCAATTAGCCTTGGTTGTACTTTTCTCAGAGAAAGAAGACTTAATTAAAAGTTGTTGTTTAGGTGAAACAATAGAAAAATTAAATCTTTGAAGTAGGTTTTTTTTTCTTAATATACTTTCTCCTAATCCAGTTTAATATACAGGGACAACTCTAAGTAATTGTTATGTTGATTTCCCCGAAAATACAGTAAAACTGACTCAACCAATGGCGTAAGAGTGTGGCTGTTTGTCTGACCAATGGAATGGCACTTTGGCTCTGAATTGTTTTAGATGGACTGTAACATTTAACCATGGAATGTTAATGGCATTTGTCTTGCCCAGGGCGTTGGTGAAGTGTTATGAAGCTAGCGCACACCCATTGTCTCATCCCATATAAGTTAATAAGCCCCTTTCCATCCTCTGAAATGGCAGTGAAGCGCTGAAAGAAACAGCTCAAGTGGAACAGCATGGAGCCGAGGTAAGTGCACCAGATTTCCAGCTGTATATGCAAGACCGTAGAATCACACCCTCACCCACGTCATGTTTCAATAACCCTTCATGGCAGCGCTCTATAAATGGCTGTCAGCTTAACGAACAATCCGCTGTGACACAAAATATCTATGAAAACGTACACGAGCTACACCAAAAAACGCCAAATCTTTGATAGATATGACTGGAACGATCACAACTGTTCATTCCATGCTTGGTGAATAGGGTTTTCAGACTCATTTAACCCAGCGCTAATATTCAGAGCTAAGTCACTTGGAGAAGTTCGTCATTTCTCCCTCTCTGCGTCAATGTGATTTTCTTTATCTGTCAGAGTGCAGCTTGCACATGGAATCCGCCCCGAGTACTCGGCTGCTCCAGTGTGGGTGGAGAGTGGGCGAAGGTGCGTGGCATCTGCCACAGTCCACCGCCTGAGGAGAAATAGCAACACTTCACATTCAAACTCACTTCCACTGCAGCCTTCACATTGTTAGGCACTGGATAGATTGAAAGTGAATACCGTGTTTCAGTGAATCATTTTCTTTGGCCAGGCTTTACTCTCCACCTTCGACATTTCCTTACAGCACACATTCAGAACAGTGAAGAGGAGGTGGAGAATGGATCATAAAAGCTTCGAGCACACTATTACACACAGAAAACAGTAGTTAGTTTGGATGAAATATTATCTTCAGGCATTCATTGATAAACGATCATTTTCAGGTTTGTTTTTGAGCTTTCAAGTGAAATAGTTTTTCCGTTCTTCATTTCTTTATAGATTCTTTATATATGAAAACAATATTTATGGATATATCAGGAAAGAATCTTTTGTGAATATATTTCTTAAAGAAATGTTTTCTGTTGAGGTTACAGGATGTTACTAGGTATTTAAAGGCATCAAGTGTCATTTTCTTATATGTGTATATATAAATAAAATCCCAATGAAATTAATTTTCCAATTTAATTTTGTTTACTGGACACACTGGCAATATAAACGCTACCAAAGTTTGCATGATTGAAATAATTGTTCAGTAATAATAATTATTATTATTCGTTACATTTTATATAGCGCTTTTCTGGGTACTCAAAGCGCTTTACATGAAAGAGGGGTATCTCCTCATCCACCACCAGTAATAATAATGTTATGATGCTCATTTATGACACAACGATTAGTGGAATAGGGTAAACATATTATACATTAGAATGCAATATGATCACTATAATATGTTTATTATGAAACAGTGTTGAGCTATTGTATTTTGAGTCTCAGAATTTTTTGAAAAAACACATGAAATGGACACCACTGTCCATTTCATAGCTGCCAAAAAAGTTGCATGGAATTAATTAAATACACTGTTTAGATTTACAAATACAAACCCCCAATCTGAAATCCAGTGACTCCACAGTTATTTTTTTTGACTTGGGATACTCCCAGAAGTAACATAAATTGGTGTTTTATTCTCATTCTGGCCCAGACTTTGGCTTCCTCCTGCCAAAACTTTCTCATAAACACACTTCCATTTTGACGTCCAGCCAGTGTCCTGTTTCATAATGTCCCCTTCTTCCCAATATTCATATAAATATCTGCTTATTTTCTGTCGAAATGTTTCGTTAATACTCAACCACTGTCACAAACTTACACAAACCACAAAATTTATTGTCCAGAGTTCATGTCATCACTTCAGTTTGAAGTGTCAGAGTATCATGACATGGGAGACATTTTGTAATTGCTATTCTACACTCTAATATTTATAATATAACTCACTAGATTAGAACTAACTAAAATTTTATGTAGCAAACCTCTTTTGCTTTCTTTAAAGCAATAGCTTTTAGCTTAGCTAATTGTTTTGTGTTGGTGTAGCTGGTAGCTTGCTACATTTTTTGGAGTAATGTAGCTGGCTCAACACTGGTCTTGTGTTACTTTTTCATAATACTGAATCTGTTTGCAGTAAGACAGACTGCACAAATCCTTTATTCTCAGGGGCATTTCTGTTATTGTTAATTAGCGCGCTATCCAAGTAGAAATCCATGAGGTTGTTTTGATTGTGCTGTCCTGTTCACTGCTTTGTGTATATCATACTGATGCCTCAGAGGTCTCATGTTTACGTCTAGCAAATCATCAAGAAAAATAAATGACAGATTTAGAAAGTAACATTTTGTGGCTATAGATTCATAATGTAGCTAATGCTAATTTTCATAGGGTCACGTAAACT
Organism: Tor tambroides; assembly: GCA_021397915.2. Lineage (NCBI taxonomy): Eukaryota > Metazoa > Chordata > Actinopteri > Cypriniformes > Cyprinidae > Tor > Tor tambroides. Next base: position 3,653 of record JAFVLL020029066.1, on the reverse strand, counting down.
CTATAAGAGGTGTGTCGTTAAATACATTTCCCTGAAATTTTATGTTAATTTGTAGTGGATATTCTGTAACAGTTTATGTCCGAATACTAGAAACTTTTTCATGTTAATTGGACGCCTATTACTCTGAAGCTGCTTTCAACAGCGAGAGTAGAGGAGACTAAACTACGGTCTTCTGACAAACCTTTGTGCTGTCTGGTGTGGATGCTGCTGCATAACAGAAATTTCTTTTAAAAAATTAAATAAATAAAATTAGGAGAACACTTATTTCCCCCCTGCTGCTGCTGATCATGCACACAATTTCACTCTAAGTGTACCACTGGATAAATTGACTCCACACTTGTCAAGGCATCAATTATTCAGCGGCTGAGCCTTTCAGCACCGCCATCATGTCCCTCTCATTTGATTTGGAGGACAGGAGAGGCGAACGGTGCCGAGGCGAGTCTGGCGGAGCGCGGCGGAAAGTGGCAGAGACTCCTGTCTGATTGGAGCGCGAAGACCGCCCGAGTGTTCATTAAACCCCAAAAAGTACACGCAGGCAAAGAGGACGATAACAAGACCCTTGAGCCGCTCGTACCCGCTCTCTCACACTTCTGGAAGCCAATAAATATTCTCCTGCTCTCCCTCTTGCACAAACAGGCATGTCAAACGCAACTAACGAGTCAGCAAAATAGGCGATCCTTGTCCCTGCGGTGAGAGCCGGCTACTTTCATTTGTTCTTTGCAGGAGCTCCAAATTATAGGATTAATAGACCCTGAGTCGTTGTAAAGAGTTGAGACATGGCCTCTGTGTCCAAGACTGACATCACAGACACAAGTTATTGTTCCCATGCAGGCTGCAAAATGAACCTTTTTGCCACACCTAATGAGAAGTAAATTGAGATTTCGGCATATTTCTTAGCGACCATGAAACTGTATTTTGAATCATTTGGGCTCAATGACAATGGAATAATTATATGTTTCGTTTCGGGGTTTTTTTTTTTCAGTAACAAGCCACTGTGCCTGCCACAGAAATGTAACTTTGTGAAGTAAGTTTTGTCACCACTGTGAAGGCATAAGGAAGAATGTGTTTCCTACTTTTTGAAAGGGCCATAACACCACCACAGTATCTACAGTGCAAATCATAGTAAGTAGTCCAGTACAGAATGAACGACTTTCATGATATGGTTCATTTTATTGAATCGAACACACACACGCGAGAGCAGTGTAGTCCGACTCCTGAATAAATGACTCATATGAGCCTATTCATTTTAATAACGGTTCATTTAAGGACACATAAAGCTTCTTTGAATTGATCTCCATGTTACAGTGATGGTCAGATTTTCATTTGTACTGGATTTAAACCATGTAGTTTGCCGTTTTTTAGTCAATTGATGTAGTGTTATTTTAGTGTTCTTTATATTGTATTTATATAGTATTAGGTTTTTTTTTATATATTTTCTGTTTTCATTTTCATTTTATTTTAAGTTTTAGTAATTGCATGTGCTGTTGTCATTTTTAGTAGTTTGGGGGGGGGGGGGTATATTTCTATTTAGTGTTTATTTTATTTGAGTTTGAGTTTTACTGTAGTTATTTGAGTATTTCATCTTAAACTTGTTTGACCGATATTTCAGTTAGTTGCAATGTAAAAAGTTTTTGTCTCATATTTTGTTTTATTTCAGCTTTATTTCAGTTCACAAAATTGAATTTTATTTTTTATTTATTTTGTTTAAGTTAACAATAACATTGAACTGGTGAGTAAATTATCTTATGTAAGTTATACATTTGGTGCTTGGTGGGTGTTACTTTTGGATCCTTCATTGTCCTTTACATTGCTGTGCTGTAACGGATCTTGAATCCCACTATTCCCTGGATTAAAGCAGAGTGAGGCCTTAACTCAGGCAAGAAAACTCTACGGAGTGTAATATGAATAATGAAGTTGTCCCCTGAGCCACTAATATGACCTCACGGCTGTGGTCCAAACAGTTTGCCTCAGTGTTTGGGTGTAGTCGACCCGGGGTATCCTTCAGACCCTACAGCCACTGAAATGAAAGCTGTCTCACTGCGGTTAGTAAAATAGTTGGACAATGAGAGCATGTGGTGGCCATGACTCAAGGCAGTCTGGGTGAGCGATGGAACTGCTGAGCTCTGGAGGACAAAGGAGAGAGAATCAGCAAGAAAACAGACACTGACCTGGTTTAAATTTACATGCAAGGATTTCGGGAGAAGAATTAGATGGTTTCCACTGTCAAAGTATGTGCGTACATAGAGTAGCATTCACTAGGTAGCAGTTTTGCTTGTTGTGTAACATGATTAGTAACAAAAAATGTACGCCAATACTAGGGTGTAATCTGTGACCAAATACTGTATCACCGCGTGTATCTCATTTTACAACTGCCGCTAAACTTAATGTCATTAAATGTGATTTATGTGTAACTTTTTATGACCTATTGTTTTATTGTATATAATAATAAGGTTCGGTCGTGTTTAGATAAGATCGCAACTCATGCAATTGATAGCTAACACATCTTTCATAGTGTCATCTCTTCAGGTTTAAGAAGTTACGAGAACAGCTGGCAGTCTCAGTTATTTGACTGCCATAATACAGTCTGAAGTCTTTATTGGATTACATAACACTTCTGGCAACATTTGGGAGCACAAGACGTGGAGCAATATTATAAGCTCTCTGATTGGTGAGTAGATCTTAATCCCCGCCCACATTCCACAGTGACTGTTCGCTCTGAGAGCTTCATGTTTTTCCTGACTAATTACACCACTAGCACATTCCAATATCAATATCACCATACGCTCCACATCAATAAAACAATTTCTTTCTTACCTGAATCTGCTCTGAGGTTTCCTTTCACTCCTAACTCTTTGCTTCATTTTAGGGGAAGGAATTTCATAGTGGTAGTAGGCAGAACAAAGTCTGAAAGCAATCTTTTGTTTCAGAGTATCTTAATTTATCAGGAGCTAGAAGTTCGTCAGAGTTTGGAAAACAAAAGTCTCTCATATTTTCTAAGCTCTGCCGATTCCATGCGGGGAATGGGATGGGTTTCATAAATCTCTGAGCCAAGTTCCTTTGAGTCCATTGGGGGGCCAGGCATCAACCATGACTCAGTCTTTCAAGTGTAACTCGAGCCAGGACATCTGCATCGCTCGAGAGGAGGGTACTGAGGCGCCGATTTGGAACACTCAGCGTCGGGAATTTTGGGAAGCAGTGATGCCTATCAATGACCCACTTTGATTTAGAGATGCTAATTTGTTCTTTGTTGCCACAAGATGTAGTTTTTGTGTTGCTGATTTGTCAGTGGAGCCACTGGTTTTAAGAGGAGACAAGAAAAGCAAGCTTTCTGTCATTGTTTTCCTGTGCTAATGTTCACAGCCAGAGGGAAGCTGTGCTGTCTGAGATAGCAACAGATATCATTATTGCAACACCTTGGTAAAAGTGGAGAATTATTACACCACTGTGCTATTACAGTATTCATTTATTTTTCTGTCCTGGGCTTTTAGAAGACATTGGAGAGGTTTTGTGGTCCCTTATACTCTAAACGCAGTTTGTTTTCTTTATTGGCATCTGTGGTTCCACTTATAACATCCAGGGAAACTCTCCATTGCACTAAAGGTTTTTCTTTTTTTTTTTTTTTCTTTTTTTTGAGGTGGAATAGGTTCAATAAT
>JAFVLL020029065.1:10000-16017 GCA_021397915.2 Tor tambroides | reverse complement strand
AAGATCATGTTCCATGAAGATATTTTGTAAATTTCCTACCATAAATATATCAAAACTTCATTTCTGATTAGTAATATGCATTGCTAAGAACTTCATTTGAACAACTTTAAAGGTGATTTTCTCAATATTTAGATTTTTTTGCACTCTCAGAATCCAGATTTTCAAATAGTTGTATCTCGGCCAAATATTGTCCTATCCTAACAAACCATACATCAATGGAAATATTATTTATTCAGCTTTCAGATGACGTAGAAATCTCAATTTCGAAAAATTTACACTTATGACTGGTTTTGTGCTCCAGGGTCATATATGATTTTTTGATGAACTTGTTTAATTGTTATAATTTATAAATACATAAAAATAAAATAAATATTTTGATTATTATTATTTTTAAATAATTGTTTTATATTTTGTAGTATAATAGGATAATTGCAATCGTGACGTTTCTTTGTTGATTTGTTATCATTTAAATATTAATAAAAATCTATTGTTCTTATTATTTTTATTATTATACTCGCATTTTATACATTTAATTTATTATTTTGTATTTTATTTTATTATTTAAATAACATTTTTACAGTACAATTACTGCAATATTAACTTATGTTTTTTATTGTTTTGATTTTGATCTTCTTAATAATAATAATAATAATAATAATAATAATAATAATAATAATAATAACAAAATTGATCTTTTTAAAAAAAAAATTGTACAGTGGAATAGGATTATTGTAAATGTAACAAATGTCTTTATTTTGTTGTACTTTAAATGATAATAAAATAATAATAATATTAATAATAATAATAATAATAATAATAATAATATACTCATATTTTATACTTTTATTTTCTTGTTTTTTGTTTATTATAATTTAATTTTATTATTTAGATAACAATTAAAAACATTTTTCCATTACTTTTTTATTTTTCAGTACAATTACTGCAATATTATCTTTTTATTATTTTAATGGTTCTGATTTAAATAATACAATTCTTCTTCTTCTTTATAATAATAATAATAATAAAAACTGAGTTTTTTACAGTGGAATATGATTATTTTAATAACAAATGTCTTTATTTCGATGTACTTTAAATAATACTAAAATAAAATATTATTGTTATTATTGAATACTGAGTTTTTATTGTGTAGTAATATTTACTTTTATTGTTTTGGGTAATGTTTATAATTTAAAATAAATTAACAACCAAAATTAACTAAATAATTAATAACTAATAAATAACTAAAATATTTAGGATATTATTATTTGTAAATACCCATTGTTTTTATTTTTTTAGTACAGTAGATTTATTGCAACTGTAACATTTCCTTTTTTATATACTGAAAATAATACATTCATATAAAATAAAATTCATGTTATTATTATTATTATTATTATTATTATTATTATTAAATAGTTTTTATTTTACAGTATAATAGGATTGTTGCAATTGTGGCATTTTTTATTGTTGTTTTATTTAATTATTTTTATTTGTTATAATTAAAAAAAATAAAATAAATAATAATAATAATAATAATAAACGACCAAAATATGAATTATTTTATTATTATTATTTATTTTTTACAGTACAGTAGGATGATTGCAGTTGTAACACATTTCTTTAGTTGTTTGTTATAATTGAAATAATAGTTAAATCAATAAAAGGACTCCAGTATTGACACAAATACTTCAGCTAAAGTAATATTTGAGTTATATATTTACACTTGTGTTCAAATCAATCAGCAAAGCTTTTATATATTTTAACACATTTTTACATGTTTAAGTAATTAAAATATTTGATTATTCTGATGAATCTATTGTCATTAAAACACTTTCAAACTCAGAAGAAAAAAGTAAATATTTAGTAAATATTATAAAATATTTTAAAATAAATATTCTGTCATGTTCTTTCTCTGAAGGAGATCTCGTAATAATGTAATACGTCTTTACTGTAGTTATAACAACTATATTTGATTAAATGCTGTGATTAATGTTATATTTTGTCTTGTGTCTCGTGAGGAATCGATTATATTCATGATTCATAAATCATTCAGACATTTCTCAGATTCATCAGCTTTATTGTATTCAAAGCATCTCTACAGTGAGAAACTAGAAATAGTGATTATATATTACATATTCATCAATTACAATCTGATCTCAAGATGATTTGTTGTTGTGTTTTATTATTTGTGCACAAAAACAATCCAGAAAAACAGATAACATGAATATTTTCTGAATGAATGACTGATCCGACTCTCTATGAGGATTCATTACACACATTTATTCTGATTGATGTTCATATTAATGTGATGAAGAGACTATAACATCTGTTAGTGATTGATCATGCAGCTCAAAGCATTATGGGTAGAATCTCTGGTCAGTGTATTCTGGTTCATCAACACAGTTTCACTGATGAGTGATGATGATAAACCCCAAACCCAGGATAGAGCGGCTGAGTGAATGTGGTCTGGACTGTGTGGATGTGTCTCATTGTGTCAGAGACGCTGTAGAAGGACAGAGTTCCTGCACTGAGATCCACAAACACTCCTATTCTTTGGCTAGACATTTTAGGGAGTTCAGTCTCAATGTTATTGTGTATGAATGAATATCTGGGGGGAGTGCAGATCAAACTCCAGGACTTAGCATTATGTCCAAACACACACTCCTTACCCAATCCCTTCCTGTTGATGCTCTTATATGACACTGATATAGACACACATCCTGTCCACTCGATCTCCCAGTAACAGCATCCACTCACACTCTCTCTACACAACACCTGAGGCTTCTCATCAAATCTGTCTGGATGATCAGGATACAGCTGAACAGGATACAGCTGGATTTTGTAAGTGGCAGTAGCCACTCTGTTGTTCTCAGACAGAACGAGGAGTTTATTCACTGTGTTCGGATCCAGAGTGAGCTGATGGGAATCTGATGGAGATAAAACACATCACAATCAGGAATCAGGAATCAATTCATAAATCAGACACATAATCTTGTTGAAATGTTCAGAGATCTCACTACACACTGCTGAATGATTGACCTGGTCTCCTAGCAACAGTGACAGCAGCTGTTGCCGAGCAACAGTAAGGACTGTACTGGACTGTTTAAACTGATATTCAACCGTCTGAATCCATTCATGTACATCATAAACTAATATAATCACCACACAGATCGACATCAACATCTACACCACACTGAAGTGTTTTATATCATCAGCTCTCTGACTGAGCTTGTAGTGTAATCTGTCACCGGTGTGTGTGTGTGTGTGTGTGTGTGTGTGTGTGTGTGTGTGTGTGTGTGTGTGTGTGTGTGTGTGTGTGTGTGTGTGTGTGTGGTGTTGGTTTTGGTGGATTACAAGGATATTTCATCAGTTTATACATACCAGCATTATAAGGACATTTGGGTTTATGAGGACATGTAATTCAATGTAGATTCATCTGTTTGACCTCCTGCTTTTCTTGGGAATGTCTTTTAAACGGTGAACCAGTTTTCTGGTGTTTTCGAGCGCCTCCTATCGGCAGGATCTGTAACTGCTGATTTATACACATTATGAGCTCAGTGGGTGGAGACTCCTCGGAAACACTGGCTGCCTTCTGATTGGTTAATCACGCGCAGTGGAGGCGGGGCCTCTCCGGCAGCACATCTGAATATGGACCAGTGATACAGCAGGTAAGTAAATAAAGTATTAAGATTTATATATTGATTCATAATAATTAGTCTTGTCTATATGGCTAATTTTCTGTGCATTGTTTTCTGTTGGCAGTCGTTAAAATATATATTCACGCAGTCATAATAATCCGTATATGCGATATAAACTCGAAGATAGGCGACTAAATAATAACTAATTACTTATGAAAGATTAGCAATATTAAAAGTATATCGGAGGTTTTGGAAGAACTGTCACATCAATTATGAGGAAATCGACTCTTTATAAAGCCTCCAAATGCCTTGAATTCACGTTGTGATTGAGAGGATTAATCATATTGTTCACTGAAATGGCTTTATTGGTGAAGAAAACGATGACAGTAAAGAGAATGAGGCATACATACGATAGAAATTTAGATAATTAATGCGTTTGAAAAGCTAATATATGCTCATAGACATAACACGGGACATGTGCGCGATTCATATGCATTAAAAAGCGCAAATTGAACATTTGTATGACAGAAATTAATCTAATCTGCAAGTAATGAGTTCTGCATTTTGCAAATATTGAATTTGTCGTCTTTAGATTAAATGGCCACAGAGTTTTATTATGACAATGCAAATTTTCCCTGAGAGAAGCTTTGGGGAATATATACGTTTTGTTATACTTTAAGATGGGTTATATGTAATATTGTAAACATTCAAATTAAAGTGTTTTTTTTTTTTTAATTGAATGTTACTTCTTTGCTTGATGTGAATTAACTGTAACAGAGGTCAGCTCAGCCAGCTTTAAGAGTATAGTCATTTATAATTGATAATACATTATTAATATTATATTGTCTGTTGCTATGCAGATGAGTCTGTCCAGTTTACAGTAACATATTAAGATAATTAAATGTTTAATGTCTGAATAGCAGAATAAAACAAAAAAGGACTGAAATCTTCTCTTCTTGATCTTCAACAAAATTAACACATCTTTATTGATTTAAAACAACAATAAAATATACAACTACACTGTAAAAAATGATATGATGAAAAAGTCATGACAACTTATGTTTTAAAGTTACTTTAACTCATAAAAATAAGCACACTAAAAAGTTTTCACCCCTTTCAACTTAAAAACTTAAGTTTTGTGGCTGCCTTAACATTTTAAGGCATATCAACTTAAAAGCACAAGTCATATCAACTCATGATTTTAAGTTGATATAACTTAAAATTTTAAGGCATATCAACTTAAAAGCACAAGTCATATCAACTCATGATTTTAAATCTGAGAATTACAGAGGATCAGATGTTGATGTTTTATTGGTTAGTAAATAAACTCCATCGCACACCTGCAGATGATAGGTGCGTAGGATAATAGAACCAACCAAGTGGATCGTTTTAACAGACAAGCAATTCCCGCACACTATCAAACTTGCAAAGCAGTAATATTTATGATGTTTTATTGGTTAAAATGATGCCACCATCATGGAGATCAGTGTTTGCTTTAGTTGGGCTCTTGACCCTTGACTCTTGTGTTAGATCTCTCTCTGTAACAATGCATGTGGTGTTGTAAAGCAGAGAGATCAGTGCCGTACAGTGAGCAGCTGTTGACTATATAATCATCATGAGCTTGCCTGATTACATCCAAAGTAATATATATACATTTTTTTTTCATTGATATGGTTCGATTTTGAACAATCAACCCTGTGAAACTACAGCAGGCAAAGAACGTGTTAATTCTAAAGCTACTGTGTGTAATGTATATAAAAATTTGAGTGCCAGTATTATTTAGACACACACAGACATCAAGAACCAGCATATGAATCTCAACAATGGTGACAGTCAACAAAATGTTTCATGCTGCAATGCATGCTGGGTAACACCATAGTAAAAACTCCCATCATGCACTGCAGCATGAATAATTATTGTCACCACTGTTGAGGATCGTATGATAAGTGTTCATGTCTAAAAGCCCAACATTAATACAGTTTTTTTTTTCTTTCAATATTTAAGCATTACAGTGGCATTTGTTTCAGATGATTTTTTTTCACGGTTCTGTAATAGCTGACTGTCAGTCAATACACCAAAGAGAGACACCTTCATGGTGCTTATTCAAATGAGTTATAAGCTGAAAAATAAGATGTAAGATAGCCTGCTATGTCCAGTTTCTGGTTCAGCAATGCCCAAACACGCAAATGTTTGCTGTAAACAATATTGCAATTGCTTAGAAACAAATGACTTTGAGTTAGTAAAAGGCTCAAGAGCCCAACTAAAGCAAACACTGATCTCCATGATGGTGGCATCATTTTTTGACCAATAAAACATCAACATCTGATCCTCTGTAACTTTCAGATTTAAAATCATGAGTTGATATGACGCAGCTTTTTA
>JAFVLL020029065.1:0-5000 GCA_021397915.2 Tor tambroides | reverse complement strand
ATAAAAATGTTTTGTTGTAGGCCTATGTTATTATATGTACTTTATGTCATTTATTCATGATAAACTTTATTTGAATGCTGTCTACATCGCACACAATGGTAGCCTTAAAGGCCTATGGTTAAAATAATTTAATAATTTCTAATAATTCATTCATTCATCATAATTTCTTAATACAACATTAAATATTAAATCCATCTCTGATAATCCCAGGTTGCTATGGTCACTCGTTTGTTCACGTATTAAACTCCTGGCCACGAGAAGAATAAGTGGTTCCCTCAACATAGCATCTGCACGGGACCTGTTTGAGACCCGCAGAACACCCAACCCCAACCACACCCGCATTAAATCTCCTACATGAGGTAGACACAACTCAGATGTATTTGTATAGCGCTTAGCAAAACTCATTTATTAAACCTTTTATTCAAATTGTGAATAGCAGGACAGTAGGCGGTTTCTCTGGCGATGCTCGTGCCCAAAATCCTGCCGCTTCCAGGCAGGCGCCGCCAGAGATACAAATAAACAATTATCTCTTTGTAGGCTTTAACCAATTACCGGGCAGATTATTAACAACCAGTAGATCATTTCACTGAGCTCATGTAGGTAGTGTTGAAAACATGGCAAAGATCATTCAAAATGTAACAGAATTCCCATTAGATGATAAACCAAAAATCTTTTAGAGAGAAAAAAGATCCAGAGCATGCGTGCACCAGTTGGTTTGCCAGGTAAAAATACTAACTGTTTCTTACTAACTGTTAACTGTTTCTGACATGAAAACCACGCTATAGCTAATCCCATGAAATGATAATAGCAAATAACACACATACTAAATTTCCATTACGTTTTGTTTATTTTTAGTAAAATCAAATGTGACCTTGTTGTCTGCATCTATGGCGATGTCTGCCCCGAGACCACACAAAACACTTCCACTACGAGAGAAAGCGGCAGCCGGAAAAATGATCGCGTGGCCACGACATATAATCACGCTCCCACGAGTTCATATGCTGTGGTCAGGACAAAACTAGCCCAAGTGAACCGAACACATCTCCTCCCGGCTTCGTTCGACTTCTCGGAGATCATCTACTCTTCCCTGTGGATGACCTCTGACCTGCTTTCTGTACGATCTGAATTTCTGCGCTTTGAATTTTAAATACTGAATTTGATGTTCTGAATTTCCTCTTCATCTTGAAAACTTGAAGCTGTATTTTTAAAAACTGGATATTTGCAGTCTAAGACTTCAGAACAAAAAATCCGCTGTCTGAAAACACGTCTACTAAAAAACTGCTCAGCTATTAAATTTCAAATCTTCAATATTCAAGTTAAAAAAATCTAATTCAGAACTGTTAAATGCCACATAATATTCAGTTTTGTTAAATGACACTTGTCAATAATTCAAATTGTTTTGTCATATTATAAGCTCCATAATTCTGAAGCATGCAGCGCCATCTGCTGTTCACGACTAACCTCAGAATCCACTCCAGAAACAATCACGAAGCATTCAGACAATCTCAGAATCGATGCGGAATCATTTCTCCATTTATTTTCCCAGCCCTAATAAACAACCATATTTACCCAGGTGTATTTTTACAATTCTGATTAGAGATGCATGAACCTGATATTCAGTATCGGTATCGGCTCCGATACGGTCATTTTCTGCGGGTCGGGTATCGGTCAGACGAGACCGATTTAAATCCCATATTCTGCGTATTCTATTCTGTGTTATTGTTAAGCCCCACAAAACGCACAAAAACATTATAAAGCACCATAAAGTTCTCGTGCGCTGTATTCCAAGTGTTCTGAAGCTGCTCCACAGTTTAATGTGAGGCACAGATGAATACTGAAGTCATTAACTCAAGTTCACTTAAACTCTTCTCTACACTGCGGCTGTAAATCTGTTCAAAGAAAAGGCTCAATAAACTATCGCACAGATATACTACACTACGCATCGGTCTCTCTTCTCTCTGTGCTGCTTCATTCTGTGCAAAAACACCTTGTGTCGCTCTGTATTGAGCCTTTCGTATTATAATACTTTTGTGCAATGAAAGATTATTAATAGCCTTTCTTGTTCTGTCCTATCTATCATATGTTGCTGCCTTCATTACTGTGCTATAGATTTAAAAGAAATGTCTTATAGTATCTATTTATACAGAAATATATTTACATGTTTTTCATGAATGTATTTTACAACAATACAAAGAGCAATGTGTAACATTTTACCAGACTCAGTCCTACACTTATTCACTTTTATTTGTTCCCCACTAAATAATATTTTCACTAAATGTTTAGATTTTATAAAATTATTGTGCACTAATGCACTCAATCTCATCACTTTTCTAGAAGAACTCTTGCTGCTGAATTATCCACTAACCTAGTTTATAATAGTATTTTTGTCATATATTATGATTATATATTTTTCCATTTGTTATTTTTCATTAAAATGAAGTTGTGTATATTTAGCAGATGGTGTTTAACACACAAAACACTGATGATCAGGTCAACACACACAAGTACACAAATTCTACACTGATTTTAATAAAACGGCGCTGGTATCGGTATCGGCAGATACTCCGAATTTTCAGTATCGGAAGGTTTCTGAAACAATGGTATCAATGCATCCCTAATTATGATGTTAATGAATCACTGAATCAGAGATCTGAACTGATTCACTGAAAGCAGACAGATTCCTAGAAATGAATCGAACTCAGCATCTCTACTAGAGTTTAAACAACACGCTATTCAATCATCTGAGTTATTAGAGTTAACTAAAACTAAAACATTAAAAAAGTTACAAAATATATATATAGGCTAAAATAAAATATTAAAAATCTTTTATTTCAGCTAGTTCTGAAGGCAACATTTCAACAAAAAAAAAAACTAAAAATGACAAAATCACAACAAAATTACTAACTAACAATACTATAATTGATAACTATAACAGTATATCAATGATAACACTCACAAGACACAAAACACTGAAGGATCATGAAAATGTAATATGTTTTAGGAAGCTTAATATTCAAGAGAAAAAAAATCACAATAATTTTATATCATTAAAAAAATATATAATAAAAAGCCTATTTAAGAATGATTCATTGTATTGTAACAGGATTTCACGACAAACAAAATTATAATTACTCTAATATGAGTAAATGATTATGCACGATTGCAACATATTAAAAGGTGTTTTTAGTACTCTGGTGCTAATTTAAAAATAATCTGTTTTTGTGAAGAGTGAATCTGAATGATGTACACTTGCTTGTGCTCATTAAAATGTCCTATTAACTGTCGAAACAGCATCTCTGAAAGTAATGGGACATGTTTTTAAAGTGTAAAACCTCAGTAATGAGCCTGAAGGGTGAATGTGTTGAAGTGTTAAAGTGATGAGAGGAGTGTGTTCAGACCTGCAGGAGGCGGCGATGAAGGCTGCAGTGGTGACGGCTGGAACGGCCGGATACTCCTGATCATACTGCTGGACTCCTCTGAACCACTCCAGATACACCACACAGAACAAGGCCAGAGCCAGACACAGCGCCAGCAGCACCAGACCCACGCGAAACCAGCAGCTGCAGCACAAACCACATCAGACCTCCTGACGCCTCTACTACAGCTACAGCACAAACCATATCAGACCTCCTGACAGCTCTACTACAGCACCAGCACAAACCACATCAGACCTCCTGACGCCTCTACTACAGCACCAGCACAAACCACATCAGACCTCCTGACGCCTCTACTACAGCACCAGCACAAACCACATCAGACCTCCTGACGCCTCTACTACAGCACCAGCACAAACCACATCAGACCTCCTGACGCCTCTACTACAGCACCAGCACAAACCACATCAGACCTCCTGACGCCTCTACTACAGCACCAGCACACTCTGATTCAGAGCCACGCCAGCAGCTTACGCTCTCTCCACGGCAAAAACTACTCAAATATACAAGCATAACCAGCAAACAAACAAACACACCTTATATTACACAAGATAGCTAAAAAATAAAAAAAAAGTTACTTAATTTCAGCTGTTTGAAACATTTGTCATTTTCATTTAGTTTAACTTCATGTACTAAAACAACTAAAATTAAACCCTGAAATAAAATTAATAAAAACTATACATACATTTTAAAAAAAAGACAAAACTAAAATGACAAAAACACACAACAAAATTACTAAAACTTTAATTAAAATGTTACATGAAAACTTAATATAACTAAAAACTCATTACTAAATACTATAAAAAAAGCATCTTAATTATACTGAAGTAACACTACCAGGAGGCGAATTCACGAAATATTCTTAAAAATACACTTCTTCTAAACTTTCTTTGCTTCATATTTAACTTAAGATTGTTTCTTAAGAATGTCCTTATTTTTTTTCTTAAGAAGAATTTGAATTCCTGAAAATAATGTTCCTTAAAATTATTGTAAATAACATTAGGATAACCACCAATTTATCTTCAATCCCCAAAGGTAACGTGTTTAATAATATGAATTTATTGAATTGTTTCAGATATTAAACATCCCAACAGAACTCTAGTGTATGTATAAAGACAGATTATTATAACTGCACATGTGTGAGTGACATCACTGAGAACAATACTCATCATGACTGTGCGTGAAGCTTTTATTTTTATCCATTTCTAAATTCTTCTAAAAATGTTCTTCAGAAAATATTTAGGAACCTCTTAGGTTTTTAAGAACTGAACTTATGAACATTTGTACCACCTTCTTAGAATTTTTCTTAAGAAATGTCATCTTTCTTAAGATGATTTTCATGAATCTGCACCAGATGCTCCTGACTAACCTCTATAGAGTTGTGAGTTTGTAGAGCTGAGTAGAGTTCATGGTGTTTCATTGTTTAACTGTGAGTGAGTGAGTGTGTGTGTGTGTGTGTGTGTGTGTGTCTGTGCGAGTGAGCGTGTGTGTGTGTGTGTGCGTGTGTGCGAGCGAGTGTGAGTGAGTGAGTGTGTGTGTGTGTCTGTGCGAGTGAGCGTGTGTGTG
>JAFVLL020029061.1:0-19370 GCA_021397915.2 Tor tambroides | reverse complement strand
TGACCTCAGAAGACTACGGAGGGTAGTCCGGACTGCTGAGCGAATCATTGGTACAACCCTCCCCACTCTCCAAGAACTGTACTTATCCAGAGTGAACAAAAGGGCTGGCAAAATCACGCTGGATCCCTCACATCCAGCACACTCCTTCTTTGAACTGTTGCCGTCTGGTCGACGCTACAGAGCTCTGAGCACTAGAACGGACACAGAAACAGTTTCTTCCCTCAGGCAATCCATCTCATGAACATTTAACTCTTAACAATAAACATGAAACACAACACTATCATACATTTTATTTTTATTTTTTATTTAACACACATTTATTACATTTCAAATTTGCACCTAACATACCTGTACATACTGAATTGTCTATTTTGTATATTGTGTTTGTGCTATTTTGCATATTGTCCATTTTGTATATTTGTACATTACTGTTATTATTTGTATTTTTATTTTATTTTATTTTATTATTATTATTATTATTATTATTATCTGTGTCCTGTCCTGTTGCTGTCATTCTGTCGCACTGTGGAGCTACTGTCACTAAAACTAATTCCTCGTATGCGCAAACATACCTGGCAATAAAGCTAATTCTGATTCTGATTCTGATTTGGGATAGGAACACTAAAGGGTTACGGTCAGTGGACGCAATGATAGGATTGCAGCTACTCCCTAAATACAGTAGGTGGACAACCAAATTGCCTACTACCGCCACGTGTACCGCCGCCGCAGGGCCATGGTGTTAACTGCAAGTCAGTCGTGTGTTAAAGTCGTTCACAAAACTACCGCCAGGTGGTGCAAAGGGACAGATTGCAAACTGACTGTAATTATGATATTTTGTTTTGTAAACGGTGATCAAATAACAAAAAACAATAGCATTATAATATAACATTATAACATCCTCAAATTTACAGTGAGGGTTAATTTCAAGACATGGGATAGTTGCAGACTACAGCCTATGCATCAAAAAAAAAAAATGAAAGAAATGTACAGAAATGTAGGCTTTTTGCATTTTATGGTTATTAAACAGTCATTATGAAAACCATTAAAATTACACAATTTCCTTATGTTGTAATATTTGTAGTATTAAGGAGCTTTCATTTCAATCTACAGGCTAATGAAAGTTTTGTACGAAAAATCCTGACCTTGGCCAATGGCTGCACGTTTATGGGACTCTATTCGAGTCGCAATTTACTCTGACTATAAAATAATCTATGAGAAATCAATATTAATGGGCTAAAACTGCGACATGAAAAAACGCCTAGAAATCCTATTAAAAAATAGGATATTAACTTGGAATGTTTAGATTACATTTAAGGAGGTGCATTATGCCATAAAAAATAAAACGATAGAAAAGGTGGCTTATTGTTGAGTTTTATAGGCTAGCTAGGCCTAGTTCCAACACATATTATGGCACACACATTAATGTCACAATGAAATGCTTGAAACTTATGTTTAATAATTCTCTGATGTATTTCAGCAGGTCACACACTTATTCGTTATCTGGCCTTTTTAACACATCTATTCCCATATACAGAGCCCATGACATGCCGAAAATTATGGACATGAATTAAGAAATTGATCATTTTCTATGATGCCACTTTTATTTTTATCATTGCGAAGTGAGATGAATGAAGAGCGCGAAGTTGGTTTATAAAGTTAATCCATTGTCGAGTTGTGAATGGTAGTCAGTGAATTCAGTGACACAGGTTCAAATCCCGGATTGGGGTGTTATTTTTTTAATAATAATATTTATATATATATATATATATATATATACAGAATGATTAATGGAGATGTGTTGATTCTGCAGTTAGCTGGTTTATGTTACACAATTTTTTTTTCTTCTTTCAGATAGAGCATTTCCATTTTACACTGAGCAAGTGTGACTGAATTCTTAATTCAGGAGGGTGTTGGGGTTTGGGGACAGTTCAGTTTCATTGGGGGGGTTGCAGTAAAAAAGGTGTAAATCGCTTACTCTTTTATATGGAGAGTGTCTGATGAGCGTTTCAAACTTGCAGAGATTTAGGCAAAGTGTCTGTTTTAGGATAAGTGCCTCGTTTGGTTTGGTTTTTGCAATTGGCATGCAACGGCATAAAGAGTATTATATACAATATAATATGTCTCTCTGCTAGAGAGACAAAGATACTAGCCGAAAGAGACGCGCTTCTGCCAGAGAGACAAAAACTGTTGTATTGCTTTAATCGTACGCAGCAATGCTGCAGTCGTTTTGGCAATACAGGTGTAAAAATATATTGCAGTAAGGTTTTGGGAGACATTTTTTGAGAGGATTTTGTAGACTTTCTGTGATTTACAGTGCACAAACCAGAAGCAACAATCTGCAGAATGGAGAAGGGTTGACCATTCACAAAACATAAAGTTTGCCACAAAGCACAGGCATAAGTATAGCCTAATAATTATGAAAAAGGAGATATTTTAATTATTTATTAATAAACTATTTTTTTTCCTGTCGGCTGCAAGATGGAATTCACGGTGCTGGCTCTCATCTTGGATGGATCTTTAGAGAAAAATGCAACCTTCACAGATTACATAATCAGGGAGTATTTGCTTTCGTTTTGAATTGGTTCGTTTAAAAGTAGACATTTCAAGCTTTCTGTGTATATATTTCTCATGTATGTGAGGCACCCCAATTTTAAGTTATTTCATTATCAGGAAAAAATTCAAGTGAGCGTATGTGCGGGCGCCTCCCTGTCATTCATGCGCCTTAATAATTTTCTGCACAAACACTTGAATATGAATAGTAATAGAGCACATTTATTTTAGGTTACAGAATTGGATCCGCATTAAAATAAATCTTCACAAGTCTACATCCGAGACAGATGCAGTTATAACCTGTAAATTGTAGGCTATTGATGTTTTAAATGATCTAACGGGCAGATGCCGCTCCAATTCGTTGATCATTAGTTGTTCTTGATCAAGATTAAATGGATGTATGACTCTAATAAACTTGTTTTAATAAATTGCTTTTGCATTAAATAATAAAGATACAAAGCATGTTAAGTTAAATGTACAAATAATTATAAAGTGCTATAGACTGCGAATAAGATTGCAGTTTCACATTTTGCATGCATTACAAAGTGAATTATTTTTTACATGCAATGATACAAAATAAATCCAAATAAGATTTGTAATGAAGAAAAAATACGTAGACAAATAAGAATAAATGTAACCCCACAGCACATCTCTTGCGCATCCCATTCAGCATAATGCCAGCAGCGCAAATCTTGCACTGATATTCTAACAAGTAGGATATACTCCTGCATTTATGTGGCTGCAATTTTTTTTTTTTTGAGATTTACTCAAATTGTATGAAAGCGAGTAAAGAAGGCTCCCTTTAAAAACACTGAAATTGTCAAGTATTGAAGCTCTTTTTTACATCGTGTGCACTGTTGATTATAATGAGAGAACTTGAGTTTAAACATGAGGACATTTTATTAATACGTCCCTTCTTTTCAGTTTCAATTATTTAGCTAAATCGTGGCCAGATTTAATATATTCGTTTGTTTTAGTTAGGCCTAAATAATGGGAGCATTCATATTATATAAATAGTACTGCACACATGTTAAATGTTTCAAATCTAAAATATGGCGTAATACTGGGTTTAGAGCAAATATAAGCACAGACTCAAAGGCCTGACATTTATCCTGCTTGACTTGGTTTTAAGAAACGCACATAACTTCATAAGTAGGAAATTAGCATCTGTGAATATTAAATATTTTAACTACAGTGTTTTTCTTTCATTTTCCGTGACTGCAGCCGTCAAATG
Source organism: Tor tambroides (assembly GCA_021397915.2). NCBI lineage: Eukaryota > Metazoa > Chordata > Actinopteri > Cypriniformes > Cyprinidae > Tor > Tor tambroides. The sequence goes on along the minus strand of JAFVLL020029061.1, from coordinate 15,586 downwards.
TAACACATCGGTGAGGTAAAGCTGACGGCTATTTGCGAAAATGTGCTTTGATGCGTTCGACTGATAACTTGTGGTTAAAGCGCCACTTAGCGGTCAAAAGCTGCAAATGCACTTTGCAGACGCGGCGGTGCCTACGGTGGTAAAAAGCACACTCTGGTTGGCCACCTACTGTACAGGTCCTTCTCAAAAAATTAGCATATTGTGATAAAGTTCATTATTTTCTGTAATGTACTGATAAACATTAGACTTTCATATATTTTAGATTCATTACACACAACTGAAGAAGTTCCAAGCCTTTTATTGTTTTAATATTGATGATTTTGGCATACAGCTCATGAAAACCCAAAATTCCTATCTCAAAAAATTAGCATATTTCATCCGACCAATAAAAGAAAAGTGTTTTTAATACAAAAAAAAAAAAAAAAAAAAAAAAGTCAACCTTCAAATAATTATGTTCAGTTATGCACTCAATACTTGGTCGGGAATCCTTTTGCAGAAATGACTGCTTCAATGCGGCGTGGCATGGAGGCAATCAGCCTGTGGCACTGCTGAGGTGTTATGGAGGCCCAGGATGCTTCGATAGCGGCCTTAAGCTCATCCAGAGTGTTGGGTCTTGCGTCTCTCAACTTTCTCTTCACAATATCCCACAGATTCTCTATGGGGTTCAGGTCAGGAGAGTCGGCAGGCCAATTGAGCACAGTAATACCATGGTCAGTAAACCATTTACCAGTGGTTTTGGCACTGTGAGCAGGTGCCAGGTCGTGCTGAAAAATGAAATCATCTCCATAAAGCTTTTCAGCAGATGGAAGCATGAAGTGCTCCAAAATCTCCTGATAGCTAGCTGCATTGACCCTGCCCTTGATAAAACACAGTGGACCAACACCAGCAGCTGACATGGCACCCCAGACCATCACTGACTGTGGGTACTTGACACTGGACTTCAGGCATTTTGGCATTTCCCTCTCCCCAGTCTTCCTCCAGACTCTGGCACCTTGATTTCCGAATGACATGCAAAATTTGCAAAGTCCAGTGCTGCTTCTCTGTAGCCCAGGTCAGGCGCTTCTGCCGCTGTTTCTGGTTCAAAAGTGGCTTGACCTGGGGAATGCGGCACCTGTAGCCCATTTCCTGCACACGCCTGTACACGGTGGCTCTGGATGTTTCTACTCCAGACTCAGTCCACTGCTTCCGCAGGTCCCCCAAGGTCTGGAATCGGTCCTTCTCCACAATCTTCCTCAGGGTCCGGTCACCTCTTCTCGTTGTGCAGCGTTTTCTGCCACACTTTTTCCTTCCCACAGACTTCCCACTGAGGTGCCTTGATACAGCACTCTGGGAACAGCCTATTCGTTCAGAAATTTCTTTCTGTGTCTTACCCTCTTGTTTGAGGGTGTCAATGATGGCCTTCTGGACAGCAGTCAGGTCGGCAGTCTTACCCACGATTGCGGTTTTGAGTAACGAACCAGGCTGGAAGTTTTTAAAAGCCTCAGGAATCTTTTGCAGGTGTTTAGAGTTAATTAGTTGATTCAGATGATTAGGTTAATAGCTCGTTTAGAGAACCTTTTCATGATATGCTAATTTTTTGAGATAGGAATTTTGGGTTTTCATGAGCTGTATGCCAAAATCATCAATATTAAAACAATAAAAGGCTTGGAACTTCTTCAGTTGTGTGTAATGAATCTAAAATATATGAAAGTCTAATGTTTATCAGTACATTACAGAAAATAATGAACTTTATCACAATATGCTAGTTTTTTGAGAAGGACCTGTATACATCAAAATGCTGAAGAGCAAGCAATAGCGCTAGAGCCTCCTTTTCAATCCCACTATAGTTCTGTTGTACTTTTGAGAACTTCTTAGAAAAGTAGGAAACAGGATGTTAAATATGGTACTCATCCTCCTGTAGTAGGACCGCTCCAGCTCCTACAGCGCTTGCATCCACTTGCAGTCTGAAAGGGAATTTGAAGTTTGGAGCAGACAGGACAGGTGCATGGCAGAGCAGATCTTTGGCAGCTTCAAATGCAAGTTGACAATCACTGGTCCATAAAAACCTTTGGTTTGTACTAAGTATGTCTGTAAGTGGAGAGATGTGGGCAGAAAAATTGGGACAGAAACTTCAATAATATCCAGTCATACCTAGGAAGTGTCTCAGTTCACGTTTGTTACAAGGCACAGGAAATTCGAGTATGGCTGAAATTTTTGCCTCAACAGGTTTAACCATTCCCTGGCCTACCTGCTTACCCAAGTATGTAACAACTCCGTTTGCGAATTCGCATTTGGCAAGGTTTAGTGTCAAGGAAGCTGCGGTCAGGCGTTTGAAAACCTTTTCGATGGTCTTTAGGTGGTCTGTCCAGTTATCTGAATACACTACAATATCATCCAGATACTCTTCACTGTTTGGCACATGTGACAGTATCTGATGCATCATGCGCTGAAACATAGCAGGCGCATTTCGCATCACAAAAGCTAGGACCCTATATTGTAGGAAACTATCAGGGGTGACAAATGCAGAAACTTCAGAGGCACATTGTGTGAGGGGCACTTGCCAATAGCTTTTTAGCAGATCTAATTTGGTAACGTATTTTGCTAAACCAACTCTATCTACACAGTCTTCTGTTCTAAGGGGGAAAGAGTCAGGTTTTGTTACGCTGTTGATCTTCCGATAATCAGTGGAAAACCGAAAGGTATTATCAAGCTTTGGAACAAGTAAGCAGGGGGAGCTCCAAGGACTCTGGCTGGGCACAGCGATTCCATGATGTAGCATATACTCAACTTCTGTCTGCATGATCACATGTTTCTGTGGATTAACTCTGTAAGGATGTTGTTTTATGGGGGCAACATCACCAACATCAGTGTCATGAACACACACAGTAGCTCTACTTGGCACATCACTAAATAGTGTAGGAAAGGCATACAATAATTTAGCTAAGTCCTTAGACTGTTCTTCAGTCAGATGAGAAAGGAAATGTGGAAGATTTTGCAGAATAGCAGAATTCTTCAGACGAGTAGAGGAAACTGGAACATCACTGTTCATCAAGCCATCCTCCTCTAAGGAGTAATTTGCCACTACAGCCACAGTGGCAATAGAGGCAGGCAGTGGAGAACACTCAGTCTGATCTGCAGTCACTTCAGAGTGAGCCCTGCCCACATATGCCTTAAGTCTGTTCACATGACAAACACGGCTTTTACATTACCTGTCAGGAGTGGCGACAAGAAAGTTTGTGTCATTTAACTTTCTTTCAACCAGGTATGGACCAGAGAATTTTGCATGCAAAATAGAACCAGGGGTTGGGAGTAGAACCAAAACAGGATTGCCAGGTCCAAAGTCTCTTTTTACCGACCTCTTGTCAAAATGAGCTATCATCTTACTCTGAGCAGTGGAAAGATGAAGTTTGGCAAGACTTTGGGCTTTGTGCAACCTCTCATGGATAGAAGTGACATAAACATCAATAGGAACGGGTTTAGAATTTTGATCCAGCAGTTGTTCACTTAACAACTTTAGAGGGCCACGAACTGTATGGCCAAACACAAGTTCAGAGGGGCTAAAGCCAAGGGATTCTTGCACTGACTCTCTTACCACAAACATCAGGAAAGGAAGACCCAATCTTTCCCAATTTCCACACAATAACGACGCAGCAGGGTTTTCAAGGTTTGATGAAATCTTTCGAATGCTTCTTGGGACTCAGGGTGATATGCAGTAGACATTTGGTGACTTATGCCAAGCGTTTCTAGAGCCCGTTTAAAAACTTTAGAAGTGAAGTTTGACCCTTGGTCACTCTGAATTACTTTTGGCAATCCAAAAGTCGTACAGAATCTGAGCAACTCTTTTACAACAACCTTAGCTTTCAATTTACGTATTGGAACAGCCTCAGGGAAGTGAGTTGCAGCACACATGATGGTCAAAATATATTGGTGTCCTGACTTGGCTTTGGGCAGCGGTCCAACACAGTCAACAATTAAGCATTCGAACGGTTCACTCACAGCTGGAATAGGGCACAGGGGTGCAGGTGGAATTCTCTGATTGGGTTGACCTGTCATCTGGCATATATGACATGACTTACAGAATCTGGCCACTGCTGACTTAAGACCAGGCCAGAAAAAGTACTTTGTAATACGATAATATGTTTTTGTTATACCCACATGACCAGACAACGCGTTTTCATGGGCAAGTTTCAAGACTTGTTGCCGATAACAGCAGGTAAGACAATCTGACGCACTTCCTGCCAGCCTAAATCCTCTTGCTGGGGCTTCCACCTATGCATCAACAATCCCTGTTCCCAGAAGTAAACCACCCCTGAATTAGATGCATGGGTAGCGCTGTCTGCAGCCAATATACACTTGGCTAGGGAGGGGTCTGCTTTTTGCGCTGCCGCTAAGTGTTCTCTACCTGCCATCAGTGGGGTTTCAGAGATTAACTCGTCAGGGGCTACAGCAAGATCAGGGTCAGGAGTTACAGACAGGACACACTCCACAGAGCCAGGATCATTAACCAGAAAGGAGTTTGAGAGATCCACCACCTCCTCAAATTTTTTTGACTGGGCACAGGTAATTGCACAGGTGGGAAATACAGAGGGGAAATTCTCTGCCAGGTCAGGTTTGTATGTAGTACTAGGTTTATAGGACACAACTGGCCTAGGATAGACCGTGCTACCTGCTAGGTCATTTCCCAGAATCAGATCAACCCCCTCAACAGGTAACTGTGTGTGCACAGCTAAGCTGACCGGGCCACTCACAATGTCAGACTTCAGATACACAGTGTGAAGTGGCACATTCACACAGTGCATATTAATTCCACGAATTAAAACGTCATTACCAGTAAATGAGTCAGCCAAAAAAGGCAAGACATCTGCAGATATGAGAGACTTGGCTGCACCCGTGTCACGCAAGATTGTTACTGACTTAAAGATGGAATCAGGAGATAGAGAGACTGTGCCTTCAAACAAGAAAGGCTGATAACTCTCTTCACTAAGAGAGCTCACATTACAAAGGGTCTGTACTGGTGCTACATTTTTGGGCTTTGAAGCCACTCTTTTCTGTTTCCAAGCCTTACAGTCTGCAATCAAATGGTTTTGGATCAAGGCAGAAGAAACGAACTCACCTTTCACCACTGTTCACAAACTTACGACCAAATTTAGACGGCGTCTCACTTTTAGACGTATGCGCAACATGCGGGACAACTAAACTTTCTGCATTTATCAATGGTTTGGCAGATGTGTGTACTGAGAAGACATTTCTGTGTGTCAGCACAAACTCATCTGCCAAAACTGCAGCACTAGCTAACGACGTCACTCTTGCAGGAACACAATTTTTGAAGTCATCTAGCAAGATTAGTTCCTGCAAGTCCTCCAGGGAAGTAACCTTGCTAGACATACACCACTTTTCAAAAAGTACCCTCTTCTCTCTCACAAATTCAACCTAAGTTTGGTTAACTGTTTTCAAATGAGTGCGGAATTTCTGTCTATAGGCCTCAAGGACAAGCTCATGTGCTCGCAAAACTGCAGATTTAACAACGTCATAGTCAACAGAGCTTTCTATAGGAAGAGCAGAGCAAACTTCCTTTGCTTTCCCTGTTAGGCTACACTGGAGTAACAGAGCCCACATATCTTTTGGCCACCTTAACTTACCAGCGACGCGCTCAAATTCGACAAAGTAGGAGTCAACCTCTGTCTCTCTGAATGGAGGCAAAAGTCTTATATACTTACTAACATCGAAACTATCACTGGAGAGCGAGTGAGAAAAATCCTGCGTGTCTGCTCTGCCAGCAGATGTTAAGGGGATGAGACTGATGGAGGCCTAGTACGTGGGGATGGAACTGGCTTTTGAGCCAACCGCTTTGTGTCACAGATCGGCCAGGCTCATTCACCACCCAATCACAGCGCACACCATCACCTGAATATTAATTGCACGCACCTGTTCGGAATCTGCACCATCATCAGGACTCCTTCAAAAGCACACACCTCACTTCACTCAGTGTCCGGTCTTGTTTATACGAAGTGGACTCTATCCATGCTATCCAAGCGATACATTGATATACCTACCTAAAAAAAAGTCGTGACGTATTGTCAAACCATACTCGAAATTGGTGCTCTGCATTTAACCCATCCAAGTGCACACACACAACAGTGAGTAGTGAACAAATGCACACACACACACTGTGAACACACACCCGGAGCAGTGGGCAGCCATTGCTCCAGCGCCCGGGGAGCAATTAGGGGTTCGGTGCCTTGCTCAAGGGCACCTCAGTCGTGGTATTGAGGGTGGAGAGAGCGCTGTACATTCACTCCCCCACCGACAATTCCTGCCGACCCGAGACTCAAACTCACAACCTTTCGATTACAAGTCCGACTCTCTAACCATTAGGCCACGACTTCCCCAAAGAATTCTTCACCTTGTGTACTTACCTTTTGTGTCTCCTCCAGTGTATTTCTTTGCTCCTCGCTCCAACGTCTATTCCAGTTGTCATCTCCTTGTGGACCATATCATTACTCATCATCAGAGGTGTGTGCTATCTCCCGTCTCCATCCCACAATCTCCTGCGAACCAAGAAACAAGGTTATCATCTCCATCAATCCAAGAACTGTTCCATTGTCCAAGATACTCACCAGCCATTACCAACTGCTTCCGTTGCTGTTAATAAAGATACCTGTGTATTTTCTAATCCTCTGTCTGAGTCTCCTTCCGTAACACTTTGATTCAAGATCCAATTTACGTATTTGGATATCTCGGTCAGCCTGTGTCTCTACTACACGAAGCCTAATCATTTCTACCTCACATTCCTGTTTTTTGATCAAAAGATCCATTTCCTTTAACTTTAAGGCAATCCTAGGATCATGAGGCACAACAGAGCCAGAGCTGAGATCCACATCTTCAGCAGCAGTTTCCACTGCCGCTTCAGACTGAACCTCAACGCCGCCCTCAGACTCTTCTGGTAAAATACCTGCATCTACCAATTTCTTAAACAGGTTATCCTTAAGCACTTGTTTTGTAACATCTTTTTGAATGTTAATAGGGAAGAACTCTGCAACCAAAATAAGATCTTTTTTTTACATCGATTAAAGGCTTCAATTGTAGGACAAAGAGTAAATGCAGTTAAGTCAAATTCCATTATCCCTATGCCTGCAACCCTTCCCTCCCCACCTACAGTCGAAAACAGTCAAACAATCTGAGAGAAAAGAGTACTTACCAACAGCCAATTAAGAGACGAGCAGACGAGCCCCCACTTGTTACGTTCCTGTTCCCCAGTCTAGGGTTGGGAGTGGGAGTAACTGGCTAACTAAAACTTATAAGGAAGAAATAAATAAAATGTGGAGGAATCACTCCAGTCCTCTGCCCCAGAAATGCAACAACCAATTGAGTGGGCAATCTTACACCATTTATTTAGAAAAGCAAGAATCATGGAAGCAATAAATGTCTTCAGGAGAGGGCCTGGCCAAAATAACAAACAAAACAGCAGCTAACTAACAGGAGGAGTACTAAAATAACCTATCCAGGTAAAAGAAAAGAAATCAACAACAAAAACTTTCCTCAACTCCCTCACTAACCAAAAACAGGGATAAACATGAGTACAAAATAAAATGGCACCCTCTCCCTACAGCTTCCAATCTAGCCATAAATCAAATAAACAAGTTAAGTTACAATACCATTTAATACCTTAACAAAGAAAGTTAAAGTAAATTTACATACACTACTTGTAGTTTATGCCACACACTGCTGGTCAACAGGAATACAACTTACTCTCTGAAGTTATCATTCAACAGATAACTATTTGAATTTGCACCAGAATCAACAGATATCTTAAAAAAGAAACACCCAACACAAGTCTGGAGCAGGGGAGAAGTGAACCTCTCCAAACAGTGTTCACTCTGCTCTTCTGTAGCAGCACCGTCTGCAGCACACTCTCTGATGAGCACAAGCTGTGGGAAATTTGCAACTGCCAAGCAAGCAGAGAGTGAGAGAGATAGGGGGAGGGAGAGAGCACACACAGGGGATACACAACCACACCCAAACGGGCGGGACAACAGACCTCAACAATGAATATTAATATTATGAATACATTCTAAGGATGTAACACTATAGCCCCCAACCCCGGCGTGGTGGCCGTGATGTGGAGAGGCTCTGGCTTGGTGGTCACTGGTATAGGGGCCATGACATAAAGAAACTTTGGCTGAGCAACCCTGACATTACTTGACTCTGGCATGGCGTGACAAGTCTTTGGCGTGGCGGCCATGATAGTACAATAGCGGCCATTACAATTGAGGACTTTCGTGTAGAAGTCGTGGCATGATGATGTTCTAGCATGGCAGTCATGACATGACAGGGTTCTGGCGTGGTGGTTGTGGCGTGAAGAGGCTCTGGTGTGTCTGCCAGGGAGTAAAGAGACTCTTCTTCATCAGCTACTCCCACAGTAAACAGAAAGCCACTTAACAACAGGGCATGATCAAAATACTTGGCAAGCATTCCCAGATGGTTACTTTAGGGATCAAGTATTTCAAGGTCATTTAGTCCATTAAGAAAAATGTCCTTGAGGGCAACATCATTAAAGTCTACTATGTAACATAACACATATAACATAACATGTAACACAATGTAACATAACATGACAGAAGTCTGTGACATAATCTTCAGTGGCCCAGTGCAGGAGGTGAATGGTCATGGTTAAGTCGAACCAAAGCTATTACATGTAAAAATGTATTGCAGTTTTTTGTCTTCATTGTTATATCTCTATTTTTTTATATGTATCAATGAGGGAAAAAATTATTTGATACTTTGCCCACTGAAAGAAATGATCAGTCTATAATTTTAATGGTAGGTTTATTTTAACAGTGAGAGACAGAATAACAACAAAAAATCCAGAAAAACGCATTTCAAAAAAGTTATAAATTGATTTGCATTTTAATGAATGAAATAAGTATTTGATCCCCCTATCAATCAGCAAGATTTCTAGCTCCCAGGTGTCTTTTATACAGGTAAGGAGCTGAGATTAGGAGCACTCTCTTAGGCCGGGCATACACTGTGCGATTTTCTTCCGATTTTGAGCCGATTTCTGACTCGTGCGCCTCTTTTTGAGTCAGGCCGAATTTCAGCTTTGTCGTGCATCGTTTGTCGTGCAGTGTTTGCGCAGTGTACAGGGGGAAACGAGAAGCGATAAGTCTCTCCCGACAGGCAATCGGACGGTCAAATGAATTTCTGACATGTCAGAAATTGCTGATTGATAGAATTTCTGACATGTCAGAAATTTTGGTCGCCCCTCATGAGGATATCGCTCAGTTGAAGCAGAGCTACGAACCGATTGCCCTGAACTCAATGTTTCTGTGTTCACTGCACCTGCACGAAAACAGAAATGAAACCATGGCGACACGGCGTGTGGTGTGGAACGAAGTGATGGAGGCTAAACTTCTTGAGTTATGGCAGCAACACACAAGCCTTTATGATGTATCATCGTCCACATATCATGACAGGAATGCAAGAGAGAAAGGCTGGGAGGAAGTAGCCGCAGAGCTTCACCTGCTTGGTAAGTTTTGTAATGTTTTTTTTTTGTTGTTGTTCAGATTACAGCTTGAAAAAGAGAGAGAGAGAGAGCGAGAGGACCAATATATTTGAATTAACGTTACATATAGGACCCAATTTTTCATATTTAGATAAAATAGGCTGTAAATTACCCTCTCAATTAGGTCCAAGTTTAAGTAGTTTGGAGAGAATTGGCGTGTGCAACAGTAAATTCAGTGCGGTCATTGAAAGTGACAGCAGCCTGCTGCTGATATGTATCAAAGAACAAAAGAAAGATAGAAGTACAGCTTTTGAATAAATAACTTTATTAGCTTCAATGTAAGCTGTTCTTTCTTAGGTCTAGGGTTAATGTATTTGCACTGATTTATTTAAAATATGACTTTTCAGTTACTGTAGTATTTCATATACCTGCATACTGCTTAGATAGACATTCATTACAATATAATTATTAAAAACATTTAATTTTGTGTGTGTCTGTGACAATAGGATGCAATGATAATGTAGAGGAAACTGTACATGTTGTTGTAATTGTGACATCTTTTTCTGCAGTGAACGAGGTGAAAACAAGAATAGCGTCACTAAGGACACAATATAGAAAACTTCTAAAGCCTAAACCCAGTGGCAGTGGACAGAAACCACTTACCTTCAAGCAAAACTGGATTCTCCGTCATCTGGACTTTTTAAAGGCCCATGTAATTCACAGACCCACTGAAACAACTCTGAGAGTAAGTGATATGAAATGTCAATTGTGCTGTGTTCTCTTGTGTCTCTACTACGTCCCTTGGCTTAAATGACACTCATCCTCTGTCATCCTCTGATTTTGTATTGCATGAAAAGGTATTATTTATTCTTACAGTGAGGGCACTTATTACATTGCAACTTCAATGTTATTCTTTACTTAGTAAAGTTAATTGTAAGTTCCTTTTCACAAATGCATCAGCAAAATGAATCAATGTAAATGTGAAACTTTCTTACCTAAACAAAATTGCCAAGGTCTTCACTTTTTACTCTTTGTCTTTACTTGTGATGTTTACTATAGATTGACTCTGAGCCAGAGGACACAGGACCAACTGAGGACAGCCAAGCAGATGATCACATGCTTGACGCATACACCATTGATGATGACCAATGGTCAGAAATGTCAAATTATGCTCCTTGCAGTCAATCTCCACGCAGCTCAGTTGTAAGCGTATTGGAAGGGGAAACCTCAGCGTCTGTGCGGGATTACACTGTTAAAAAGCCTCGGTTGGCCAAAGCCAAGGCGAAGCCATCTGACAGTAATATTGAGATGGAAAAACTTAAATTGTTAAAGCAGGTACATTCCACACTGTCAGCGACAAATAATGACTGTCTGGAGGTGTTTGGCCAGCAAGTAGCAAATAAGCTGAGAAATGCTAAAGATAAAGCAATGCAGCTCAGACTTAGGAGGAGTATAATGAATATGTTGTATGATGCTCAAGAGGCAGAGCAGGCAAGTCAGTACCAACCACCATCTGTGGGGCCACCTTCATCTAGGCCTTACACACAGTGGAATATCAGGTATACCAGGCCCAGCAGAGCCCTCAAAGTCAACTGGACCACCAGGCCCAGTCACAAGGTCAGCCTCCACCACTCTCTTTTGTAAAGATGATTAATATGCAGCATGATTAGGTTAACACAAAAAATGTAATCTATCTCTGTAATGTAATTGTAAGGGTTGCAATGTTATTTGTGATTGCACCTTCACCAAAACATTTCTTTACATGTAGTTTCTTTACTCTGTTTGGAAGTGCAAAAACAGATTCAACAATGCATAGACCAGAAATTTATTTGTGAATACTTCATATTTTATTTGGGAGTACAGCATGTGTCAGCATTAGTATTTTTTATGTATGCACAGTTGCACAGCTGTGTTTGAGTTTACCTTGACTGCTCAAATGAACACTTTATATTGTTTCCAGTGCAGTTACACTCTTTGCATTAAGGTTCTTAGTAATTTTTCTTTTGTTTGTTTGTTTTGGGAAAAAACACCATCCACCCTTGTGAGAATTTGAAATCTACTTCTAAATGTGGTTGTAAAGATTGAAGGGTTGTTTGCACTTGTGCCTTAAGAAACCTTTTGTTTATTAAATATATATATATATATATATATATATATATATATATATATATATATATATATATATAAAAAATGAATATGTATTTGTTTTTTTGTTGTCGTTTTAATTTAGGGAATAAGTGAATAAATAATTTGTTTAACTTCTGTTGTTATCTGTGCAGTAAAATTAATGTTCTGAAGACTACTTCTATCTTTTATTTAATAAAAAAAAGCATCTCCGCCATCCAACTGTCAGGGTCATGGACCTGTCTGTGTGTGTTTTGCTCCCCATGTGTTCCTAATTGAGTGTTGATTTGTTTCCAGGTGTGTCTCGTCTTCCTCCCTGATTGTCCTGTGTATTTAAGGTCTTGTCCATTCAGTTAGTGTTGGTCAGTTCTTAAATGTCATTTTGTGTTCCCTGCCTGTACTCATTGTTACCCTGTGGATAAGTAAAGACTCTATTTGTGAATTCCTCGTCTCCTCGTTCTGTGTCTCCGTGCTCCCTGGGAGATTGTGACAGATAGAACCGACCTAAACCGTAACCTCCGTGTGTGTACCCTCCGTTTTTTGTTTCCGTTTTTTACTCAGTGTTTTTTCTTTCTGTTGTGTTTCCATGGATCCCCTCTCCTGTCCGGAATACCTCCTCCTCCTGCTGGAGCAGGGGGAGAGATCGCTCGAGGGCCATACTAGACTGTTCCTGGTCCTCGCTACTCTAACCAGCTACCCGGACGACGCGCTCTGTGCGTTCTACGACGCCAGTTTAAACAACTCGTGCAGAGCGCTGTCGTCCGAAGATGGTCCTCGAGCGAATTTCGCCACCTTTGTGGAGTGGACACTGGCGAGAAACAGATCTCCGTTCCCCGCCTGTTCCCAGGAGAATCTCGCCAGTTCCACTCCCGACCCAGTGCCCAGCCCACCATCTCCCCGCTGCGCGGAGCGCATGCCTGAGCCCACCGCTGACGGAGAGCCAGAGCCCGCCGCGACCGACGAGCCATCGCCGCACGGAGCGACAGAGCTGAGGATCACCGTGGAGCCGGAGCTGCAAATGACGTCAGTCAAGGTGTGTGAGCCGGCAACAACGCCCGCCTTGGGGGAGAACGCCACGGACGGTGTGAGCGCGGAGAGGAGCTCCGCCCCCTGCACCGCGGCTGAGGGTGAGCTGAGTATGGAGTGTGGTTGGTGCCACAGCAAGGGAGAAAGGGCTCCACTTCCCGAGTTCAGCCCACAGAGGGCTCCTGTGCCTGCTCCCCGAAAGCGTCCTCCAGAGCCTGCGCCTCCAGAGCGCTCTCCAGTGCCTGCTCCTCGAAAGCGCACTCCAGTGTCGGTTCCCATTCCTGAGGTTAGCCCTGGAAGTCTGGAGGCTCTCAAATTTCCGCCCTCCCACCCACCCACCCACCCACCCACCCACCGACCGCTGTCATCTGGCAGCTCCTCTGCTCGCCCTCAGTCCACCATCTATACGGTGCGAGCTCGGCGGGACTACCATCCTCCAGCATTGCCGTGGCCGGAATTTCCCTCGACTCCGCCTCCAGCCTCCGAGGCCCGGACTCCGCCTCGGCCCGTTGACCCGTCGGCTCCACCATGGCTCCTAGCTCCCTCCTCTCCACCGTGGCGCGGCAGTCCACCAGCTCCGCCAGGCTCCCTCATCCCTCCGGCTCCGCCTTGGTCTGGCGTCGTCCATCCTGCACCTCGGGACTCCACTCCTCCGGCTTCGCCTCGTCCCTTCGTCCTTCGTGTTTTATCTAATTTCCTCCCAGTTCTTAAGCCCTGTGTTTCCTGTGTCGGCTGTTATACGTCATGTGCTCCGTGTGTGACTCCTGTCTACCCCGTTTTGGATGAATAAAGATTGTTCCAGTGAATTCTCCTGCGTCTCCTCGTTCCTCGCTCCTCACAGTGCTAGTCGTGACAGTAGTACAGAAGTTAGGGCTGCACAGGTCTCCATAACAATCCTGCTCAGTGTTGTGCTTCCAATCCGATTTTGAAAACTTAATGAGTTGAAGGTTTCACCTGTCAGAAAGATAGATGGACAGACAGAGGGGTGAGATGCCTAATGTCAACATTTCAAGTACAGAGAAAGGGGTTATTTAAATAGCCTGTCCTTGGGGCTAATAGCCTTCCTTAGGTGGGTGTCCTTCATGATGTGTGGAGCCACCTTCTCCAAAAGGACACTGAAGTCCTCCACAGAAATTCTTAGAAGGTCCCGAAAGCCATTCATATCATACACCTACAATAATACATAACACAATACCTACACCAGAAATGGCACAGTGATAACAGAAGCTGATAATCATGATAATCAGTGACATATAGTTCAAACTGTGAAACAGTGTTTGCAGACATAAAGATACAAGTCATATGGCTAGGCAGTAGATGTTGAGGCCTAATATAGCCTATCATACTTGACTGAAACAGTAATTGGTCAGTAGGTAGGCAAGATATCACTTGTTTTGTGCTCTAGACTGGGAACACAAGACTGTAACTGTGCATGCATTACATCCAACTTTAAAACTTTATGGTGCGCAATAATCCAACCAAAAAAGGCATAAATGCATGATTTATAGAAAAAAAAAGAAAAGAGGATAGAAAACAGATGCTTACCTCTAGTTCGCGTTGCAAAATGGATAAATCATATTGCCCACGTCTTCCGAGCCACCTGCGCATCCAGATATGCCTACGCCTCTTTTTTTTGGACATTTCTGCACAAAGAAAAGCACATATCGCCAAGGCAGCGAGTTTCTCCCTTGGTAACGTTTCTTTTTCTGAAACAGCCACACTTCCGGGTTCAGGGGGGTGCGACCTGCTGATTTCACACATATAGTGTGAGCGGTCAAGTCGTAGCTCAACAATCGGACTGTATAGTGTGAGCACATAAATCGTGAGGTTTGACTTTACATCGCATGCGATCTGTTCGTACAGTGTGAGTTGATACCTTGCTGAAATCGCACGGAAATTGCACAGTGTATGCCCGGCTTTAAAGGGAGTGCTCCTAATCTCAACTTGTTACCTGTATAAAAGACACCTGTCCACAGAAGCAATCAGTCAATCAGATTCCAAACTCTCCACCATGGCCAAGACCAAATAGCTGTCCAAGGATGTCTGAGACAAGATTGTAGACCTACACAAGGCTGGAATGGGCTACAAGACCATCGCTAAGCAGCTTGGTGAGAAGGTGACAACAGTTGGTGCGATTATTCGCAAATGGAAGAAACACAAAATAACTGTCAATCTCCTTTGGTCTGGGGCGTCATGCAAGATCTCACCTTGTGGAGTTTCAATGATCATGAGAACGGTGAGGAATCAGCCCAGAACTACACGGGAGGATCTTGTCAATGATCTCAAGGCAGCTGGGACCATAGTCACCAAGAAAACAATTGGTAACACACTACGCCGTGAAGGACTGAAATCCTGCAGCACCTGCAAGGTCCCCCTGCTCAAGAAAGCACATGCACAGGCCCATCTGAAGTTTGGCAATGAACATCTGAATGATTCAGAGGAGAACTGGGTGAAAGTGTTGTTTTCAGATGAGACCAAAATCGAGCTTTTTGGCATCAAATCAACTCGCTGTGTTTGGAGGAGGAGGAGGAATACTGCCTATGACCCAAAGAACACCATCCCCACCATCAAACATGGAGGTGGAAACATTATGCTTTGGAGGTGTTTTTCTGCTAAGGGGACAGGAAACCTGCACCGCATCAAAGGGACAATGAACGGGGCCATGTACTGTCAGGGCCAGGGCATTGAAAATGGGTATTCCAGTATGACAATGACACAAAACACACGGCCAAGGCAACAAAGGAGTTGCTCAAGAAGAAGCACATTAAGGTCCTGGAGTGGCCAAGCCAGTCTCCAGACCTTAATCCCATAGAAAATATGTGGAGGGAGCTGAAGGTTCGAGTTGCCAAACGTCAGCCTTGAAACCTTAATGACTTGGAGAGGATCTGCAAAGAGAAGTGGGACAAAATCCCTCCTGAGATGTGTGCAAACCTGGTGGCCAACTACAAGAAACAT